>BMAW01006494.1:0-19326 GCA_019974015.1 Nephila pilipes | reverse complement strand
TTTATTTTATTTATTTTATCTATCTTTTATTTTATTTATTTTATCTATCTTTTATTTTATTTATTTTATCTGAGATTATTATTGAGATTTATAATATACTCTGAAATTTATTTTATCTACCGTATATTTCTAAAGATTTTTATTTTTTCTGTTTCTCACATAAAATGAAATATTTGAAAAAACTGTTTTATATTTACATATAAGAAACAAGTATTCATCTAGAAAAATAAAAGAATGATTTCCGAATCATAAGGTATACTAACACGTATATTATAACATAATAAGTAAATTAAAAATTCCATGTTGAAGACATCCGGAATGAAATTATAACTCTATATTTCGCAAGGATTCACGTAAATAGTAATAATCAAATTCAAAACTTATTTCTCGTCTGGAAACTTTAATGTCTCTAAGTAAATACTAAATATATATGTGTTGGTTTTTAGTTTAAGAGAAAATTTTCGATTTATTTGTCCAAGCTAATTATGCTCTATTTTACATGATACTAATTTCAGTTTTACTTCAGTGTATTTGTAAAATCATATTGCACTAGAATTTCAAAAAAAAAAAAAAAAAAACCATATTAATGAGAATATCTAACTAAAGAATTATAATATGATTTCCATTTCCTAATTTTTTTCCCCGTAAAAACGTCCTTAGTTCAATTTCTCTTTGTAGTGATAAATGCATTATCATGCTTCAAAAAGTTTTACTCCAACTTATTCTGATATTAATGTTATAACCGATCCATATTATTCGTAATTAACACACATGACTTTTACAATATTTTAAATTCAGATATCGTGTCTTTTATTTGTTTTTAAGTATTTTTAAAGTTTACTTCTAAATCTGAATACAAGTAATTAAAAAATTGGTTCTAGATTCGTTCCCAGAAGAAACAATTAGAAAGATTAAAAAAATCTGTTTCGAAATAATTTTAAAAACATATTCAGAAATTTGAGATCTAAGAAGATGCTCTAAATATTTAATTGAAGCAAAAAAAATCAGCTGTCCACTTTTTATTTAAAAATGAACCTCAATAGTTCCTTCTCAATTATCTGGAGCACTATTTAAACAAACGTAGTTTTCTAAAAAAAAAAAAAAAAAAAAGGAGGGAAAAGTTCTCCATGAAAAACTGGAATAAAACATATTTAAAACATCTTATTAGGTTGCTAAAATAATTAAAGATAATTTCTATTCGTCATTTACTTTTGTGGTTTATTTAAACCAAGAAATTCCTTACATTACTGATTTATCACACTTAGTGTATTTAGTTCGCTTCTCTAATTCATAAAGAATGGGATATGCTCTCTGAAATGAGCATTTCCTGATGGAAGGAGTGAAAACAATCGAATCTACGCTTACTTCTATTAAGTAGCTGCTGTTGTGCAGCTTTTTTCTTCTTACAATGATTAGTTTGCTTGGTTTACTGTTGTACGGGCTCCGTTTCTAATAGCAATTTCGTATTGCCCATTTGCTTTATGTGAATGGAGAGATCTTTAATGTAATGGATCATCTAGGAGTTACCGGAAAAGCAGTTATTTCTTATCGTCATTTTTTAAATATTTTTCACTATGTTTGTGTTTCAGATAGTAGTTATTTGAATATGAATTTTAATTCTATTTATAAATCTCCTTTGGTATTAGGCTTATTACGTCTTTGCATTCTGAATATTAGAAAATGAAATATACTACAGAATAAAAAATGGAAGATGTGAACTGAGAAAGATTTATTTATAAAGGAAACATTTGGAGTAAATGAAAAGAAATAATACTATGTTTCCATTTCTTTGGTTTCTCAAGGAGCCTATATTCTCATGAAATTTGAAAATAATTACACTACTTCAGGTACCCTTTCATTATATATCTTAGAATTTGGGCTACAATTGCTAGACTTCAGTCTATATAAAGTAAATGATGGTATAATTGGCTCACTGAAGAATTTTTCCACAAATTTTTAAATGAAAAATTTTCCATTAAACTGATATGTAACTATCTAAAATTTAATACTCCGTGAATAATTTGAGCTAAAACTATGGCAAAAGTTTTATTCTGATCCATAAGTAGCAGCCACGTTTTTTTTTGTTAAACTGATGAAGGTTCCTTGAAAATAAATAATTTAATTTGCAACCAATTATTAATAGTAAACAACCACAAATGTAAATAAGTGAAGATATACTTTTACATAACTCACTCACAATCGTACATGAACATTGCTGAGTTCATTAGGCTTCATCGTGTTAGATAGCTCAACCAGCCATAAGAATGATTTCAGAGCAGCTGTCCATTTCTTATAGTTTAGTGAGGGGAGGAGGTAAGCTTTCAAGAAGTTTCGTCGTATCTCAAGAAACAAATTTTGCCGAATATAAAAACTTTGATAGTCCAAATATGCGTTTGGTGCCCCATTTGGTCGCCAATTCACCAAAATTGTTGCCAAGTCACTAAAAAATGTAGTCTGAGCTCGAATTTATTGCAACAATAATTATAAGTAATTCTACAATTATGAAGAAAATGCACTAAAGGCAATTTTATACATCAGAGTTCATAATTGCCTTCAACAATCATATATTTCACAAGTGTTTTGCATGAACTGTTAAGGAAACATCAATATAATCATTTTCCTCTTGAAATGATTTCTAAGTAATATATAGTCCAACTTTTGCTGTGTATGTGTACAATACTATGTTTTATTAGCAATTTCTTTCAAAAATTTTCAGAAATTCCTATATTATTTTAGACTGGAAGAAAATAACGCTTGACTAAAAATACTGCAAAGGAAAACAAAAGTTATCGTACATACAAAGAAAGAAACGTAAAAGCCAAAAAAGTCGAGTTGGAAGACGTCAGATATATCTTAAAGCACAGTTTTCATTCACACTTAACTGATTCCTTATTGGAAGCGAAAGATGGGAATCAAATATACATTAGTCTATTCAGCAATACTTTCAAGAAGAAAAGAAGTATTTTGATGTCAAAATTGTTTCGAAACTTTTGTAAAAGTATTACTGTAATCGAGATAACTCATCTATTGTGACAGTGATAAAAAATTTTCTTTATTTTTTTCTAAAAGAGTTAAATCAATTTCCTTGTTTCACAGTTTATGTAGACTCCTGTGAATAAGGAAGACATAGTTAGTAAACTTTCTTTTTCCATTTTCGTTTCTTATACAGAGAGCTTTGTAATATATATGTAAATTGTTTATGGAAATTATAAACACTTTTATTTCCGAATCAAAAAGATTTTTTGCAATACATTATGTTAGTGAAACAGCTTACAAGCTCCAAAATTAATCTCCGGAATTATTATTTGTCACCAAAAAGGCTATTGTCTTATTTAGCCACAAAATGTCCTAGCTGACCACTTTTTAAAGTTTTATTATACACATTTTTGACTACTTACTTCCAAACATGTTTACTTCAAAATTGAAGTATCGCCTTAAAACATATGTAATCAGGAATAAAAAAACGATTAAAAGGAATAGTTACTCAGAACTTTAAGACTGTTGTGGGTCAATTATTTTTTTTTTTTACTTTAAAAATTCAAACTATTTCTTTTTAATTAGGATTCATCATTACAATGTTTTGGGATCGAATAATTTTAATATTAATTTTTAATTATTAGGCAACAAAAAGAACTGTTGTAACAGATCATGTAATATAATAAATTAAAGCAAACTATTTCACATGTTTTGCAAAGAAGAGTGTCCCTTTGGCGTTGAAATATGTTTCATCACAATGAATTGCATAGAACATTTTTTTTTTTAAAATATATTTACTTTTATTTGAATTTTCAACTAATTAATATCAGAACAGGTACTGAGAATTGGTAAAGAATTGAAATGCGTATTGTTTTGATTCAGTAGGTTAAAAAATTTTATTTTAAATTAACGAATATATCATATCCATGTACTTCTGATTTTGTATTAACGTTTAACTCTCCAAGTAAAAGGCTTGGAATAACTTCGATAATCTTGCATCTACCAGCCATTTTGAAATCACGAAATTTAACTAAAAAACCCACATCTTCTGTATTATTTTAATGGATATGAAAAGAATTGCTCAGCAGCTTAAGAGTAATTAATTATTTTTTTTTTTTGGAAATGAAACATTCAATTTTATAGGTAAAATGTATATGAAAGCCTTGATAAATAATTCCATTATTCAATAGGTTAATGGAATATACTAATGTAACATATCGGTCCTCTAAATTGCTGATTATTTGAATTTTGAGTTATAAATACTTTCACTAAAATTCACATGCGAATGCGTTAAATTTATTTATTATTTTACTTCGGTCTCATTTCAATTTGAATAAAAATCGAATTTATGTTAGTGATGTCAGGAAATGCTTAGCTTTTATTACCATGATTAATTCTTCATCAAATTTATAAAATCAAATAAAAAAAAGTATGCTACAAGAAATTAAAAATGTATGGAATAAAAAATCACGTCACAGAAAGTTGCAAATGTACAATATAACAAATAACAGGCACAGGATACAGCACGTAGTAAAAGAAAATTATGGAAGTAAAAAAAATAAGCAAACAGGAAAACCTAATAAAGTGAGAGAGATAAATCATGATTTCAAATAGTATTTTGTAAAGGAGTCAGAACAAACAAGTAAATGCGATTTTACTTTTCAAAGCAGAAATCGTCGTATGCTCAGTTCTTATTTATATCTAGTTGGGGAAAAATACAATATATTTATATATATTTCATTTTTGTCAAAATTTTGTATTTATTTAAACGGGAAATATTTTATACTTACCTTTCTTTTACATTTACCCATTTGTACGTTTATTAAACTAAAATCGTAACAATTGTTATAGAATGGAAAATTGCACCAAATGAATAATATATATATATTACGTTTATCTTAAGCATATACATAAATATATAAATTTAATATACAGGTAAAGTGATTTTAAGTATTTTAAAATCAATAATTTTTAGTATAAGAAGTGATAAAAAAATGAGATAAACACGCATTTATAGTCTACGAATAGAGTTAAGAAAAACACATACTTTTGAGTAACAATACATACACATGCACACACACACACACACATATATATATATATATATAAATATATATATACATATGTGTGTGTGTGTTTGTGTGTGTGAGTATGTGTGTGTGAGTGTGTGTGTGTGTGAGTATGTGTGTGTGTTTATGTAATATCTATCTGAAGAGGTCTAACGATAGTGCACAGGCGCTTCGGAGTCTAGGGTAGTGGTATTATCACCGGATTCCATGGTTATTTTGATGCATGTATCAATCTAATGAAGAAGCTTCATATTGAATCACTATTTTATTTATGCATGGACGAAGGAAGAGTATTTACAAAATCTGCTATATACAAGTTGGTGTACTTTAAACAACTATTTCTTCAGGTTAAACAGGATAGCAATTCAAATTTGTGACATATTGACGACGGGATTGAACGCTCTCAGGCTTTCGGTGTAGAACTGTACTGTTATTCACATCAGGAGAGAAACCGCGATCCAACGATGCTGAGGGAAAGAGCGCTAACAGGAAAAGGAACGGAAAAAAGGTGACGAGCTCAGAGCAGAGAAGAAGGACAGAGAGTGATGCGCTCTGTAGTTTTGTTCAAAAATAGAGTGCTTTGCGTGAGCTAATACATGACGCTGATTCGTGGTGCCATCTGTCGAGCAAAAAAGAAACTAGTTTTACAATGTTATTGAAAATGCAGAGTATAAATTAATAATTAGCTGGGAAATCCAACATGAATACACACACACACATATATATTTATTTATTTATACCGGACATTTCGGAGATAATATGGCCCTAATATAACACGAGGTGTAAATTTTCATCAAAGTCTTTACATTCATATGTCTTACAAAACGACTAGAAGTTTAGTTTAAATCATAGATCTTTACCTGGAATGTATTTTATTTTATTGCATTTGGCAGCAATACCTATAGAAGTGTCCAATCACGAACTCACATGCACCTCTAACAAGTTTATTGGCCTCGGTTACCTTGTGATCACTATCACGAGCTCACGGCCTGTGTTCTTTCATTGAGTCGTGGGTTCCAGTACTGCTGTTACTAAAGACCTGCCGTGTTGCAGGGATGTTGCACATTGAATTTGTCGAGGCTCCAATTTCTGCCAAAGGCGTGGTGTGAAAGTTTGGAGAGGGTTCAGGTGAGTCTTCTTTACATGATCGAGACTCAAATTTACGAGGCTCGTTGCCAAAAGCTGTCGTATTTCTTCTCAGTGAGACGTTAATAAACAATCATAATTATATTATAATTATCAAGTAATATCAAAAGTCATATCAAACTTCTCAAAGTACATAATTCTTTCAAGTGCTGCAGTATTAAGCAATCAATCAAATCAGTCCATCTGACAAGGTTATTTTCTTGCTTCTGGTAGCACTGCATATAGAAGCACATGAAAATTTCAATCATGTACCTCAAGTACCTTCAAAAACTTTGGGACTTTTAATGCTATGTAGGGATTCGGCAAGAGTTTAAATATATTGGTAAGTGATTTGTTTTTTTATAGTGGTTTTAATTTATATGAATTTTAATTCAATTTTCTGTGCCTGCCCTATAATACGACCTTGGATTTTGGAAACTTTTTTTTTTTATGAATCAACAATCGTCTTATTTGAGGAAATATACTGTGGTCATTCTCAAAGAATTTCTCCAGCATTATGTAAAAAATAAGTATTCAAATTGTAAGTAATATCTCTCTTAGACAAACTATAGTTTTTATAAATTTATGTTCCATATTGTTATTATCAATTTATATAACTGAAGCCTATTTTCTCTATCATTAAAAAAAATCCTTTTGAGACACTTTCTTGAATATTATAAGCTGCGATGAATTATTAATTATTATAACTGTTTATATTGATTTAGAAAATTAACGCATTTTTAATCAATGAGCTCTACAAACTGATATCGCTAAGCACATCCATTTAATGTTCTCACTGATATACTTGTAATATACGAATACTATCGATATGTCTAACTCAACTTATAATAGTAAAGTTACGGTAAATACTTTTTGTTCTGTAGTTGACAGTAAAAGAACTCTGGAACAATATCTCTCAGATAATCTTTTCAATTACCTCCTCATGAGTCGAGATTTGAAGGAAATCCGTATTATTTCTGGAAAAAGGAATTTACTAATAAATGAGTTTCCACCTCATTTCCCTAGTGTCCTACTTTTTTAGTTTCCATCTGAACTTTTAAAATAAGTTCTTTATTAACGTCCTCGTTATATATTAGACCGAGATTTTCGAAATTTTTAAATCAAAAAAGTCTGATAGAGGGATAATTTTTTTAAAATTTGCTTTAAAATGCTGAGCAGTTTTAAACACTTTTATGTATGAAAGAGGTCCACGAAAAAATATATTTATAAAGAAATAAGCATAATGGCATAATTCCATAATATAAGCAAAGTTTTTATAGTGCATAATACTAAACGATATATATATTTTTTAATTTTTAATTTTCATCTCATTTACTTCTAAAAGATTTGTGATACCATTATGCAGAGAATTCTATAGCTCAAATTTAAGTAAGAATTATTTCTATTACAGGATATTTCTTTCATTGGCTGTAAATTTTGTGTTATTTCATCAAATAATATAATTGTTTACATTTGTATTTCTGCACAAAATTAAAATAAGAGACAATTCTTATAGGATGTAAAGATATACATTCAAAAAGAAAAACTCCATGATTTTTACATCTAATGGTTTATCTTAATTTTTAAAATGATATGTGAGAAATAAATTTTGAAATAGACTATAAAAATGTTTTTAAAGCTATAAAATCATAATCCGGAAATTCCGCATTTGAAAGTACAGACTATGAATATATTTTTAATTAATACCTTCTTCTAAGCTTTCGGTAAATGTATGTTAAGCTATGCAGGAAATGTTTTTAATTTTTACCCTATTCATTTGAAAACTTAATTAGGATTTTATATATATTTTTAATTTTATTGTTATTAAGAAGTATGCCCCAGAAAATTATTTTTAACCTTATCTTTATTTGAAACCTTGTATTTGTATTATATCTATTGAAATATAAATCTTACGTAATTTATACGCTAGAAACATGCATTCAATGTTATTTATTTGACAATAATCCTTTTCTGAGAGATATTTAATCTGAATATATATTTAACTACTAGTTTTCATTTTTTAGAATAAATTCCTTTATAAATAAAATATTATGGGAAACAATATATAATAAACAATTTTAAATTCGTCCCCCCCCTTTCTTTCAGTTTATAAGAATAAATACTTCGATTACAGAATATTGTTACTGAATTAATAATTTTCTGTAAGTGAAGAATTAAATGTTATTTAAAATAAATATATTGCTGCGAACAGTTTCCGAAAAATATTCACAAAATCATGTAGGAACAATATTTTTCCTGATATGCTAAGTGATGTAAAAAATACTTAGATAAATCATAAATAAACATTAAATCTCCACGAGAAGCATTTAAGACTAATTTTTATCTCTCTATACAATACATTTTTTTTTTCAAACCCATATTTCCAAGAATTCCCTTCCTAGATTGAAACTACTGGTCAGAAATTGAAAATCTCATATGCAATTTTCTTTCATTTTTAAGTAATCAATCTGTCTGCAAAATCATTCGAGTTACTTAAATTTCATTCTATTAGTATCCAAATTAAAATATTTGATTTAGGAGATAAATTCTAGTAATATCATCCTCGAGGAGAATGCATTTTTGAATCTTTCCAATTATGTCATAGACACTATCTTGAAATATAGATCTCAGAAATAAGTTGATGACTATAACAGCAATATGTCTGATTTATTAGGTACTGATGGTAATTTAGTACAAATTATTGTTGTTTCATAATACGAATTAAAAACTTTATAATACAAACGTGAGTCAGTACGTAATTTTTTGGTTGGAACAAATATTAATTCAGTAAGAGCCTTTTTTTTTCTCTGATCTTTCTCTATAAAATAAAATTTTATCCTTAAAATAACAATAAATAAATAATAAGATAATTATTGTTCATTTTTAAAATTTTAACTTAGATCCTACTCTTAGATTGTTCTGCATATTCGGATCAGTTCCATCTTCTTCAAAATAATACTCTTTATTACTTAAGTTGGATGATTAATTGAATAGATAGTGTTTTCATATAACTTGATTTTATATTTTTGTTCCATTAAATACAAATAATGCAATAGCTTAATTTCTTACAAGAAAAAATGGATAGATTAAAGAAAATTACATTAATGCATTTTCTGAACTTATTCTGAAATCTTAATAAGTAGGTATGATCATGCTCATATCAAAGGTCCATTGATAAGATATTTCTGATTAATATAATAATTTACATTCACCAAAACTAAATTACACTGTTGACTTAAAACCCACTAAGGGTGATTAAAAATTGTCTGTTCATTATCCTTCACTTCGTGAGTAATCTACTTCAACTACTACAAAATAAGGTAAATTCCTGTGACATTCACTGGATCCTTGCATCGATCAATAACTCCAAAGACTAACCCAGAGATGGCGCTCGTAGTATACCAGTAACCATGTCTTTCTAGAGTACTAACCTTTGCTTGAAACGTGTCAAAATTTTAAGTCGATCGGACCAGGAAAAAGGTTTTTTGAAGTGAAGTGAAAAAGGTTTTTTCCAAGTGGGTGCCGCGATTGCTTTCGATGGAACAAAAACAGCAACGAGTCGATGATTCAGAAAGCTGTTTATCGCTATTTACTCGCAACAAAAAAAGATTTCTTGCGGGAAAAAAAAAAAAAAGATTTGGAAAAGCGTTGGAACGATTGTATCACCCTAAAAGGTGATTAACAAAAGGTGTTATGTTGATGAATAAAAAAAAAATTTGCAAAAAAAATGTTTTCAATTTTAGACTCGGGAGTTATTGATCGATGTGTTATGTCAATATAGACGGTAATAAATTTGCAACCTTGCTAGACAAGGAAGCCTGGTATATGAGCTAGACTCCTACCATCACATTGGTAAACGTTTTGATACAGATCAATAGAATCCACAACAACAAGATACAAAATAAAATAACATGTAGAAGTCTCCTGAATATTCCATTGACATCAGAAAGTATTTATAACTATCATACCATAAAAAATTTAACATTTGTCGAACATTTAACTTGAATATTACCTCGCAAGTCTATTTATTCCTATCTATAAATTTCTATATTCCTGAGGCATATGTTTTGGCAACTGTTGCCATTCAGGTCTTTGAGACTTTAATTTTTTTTGTTACGAAATTTTCTTGAGTGTGTGAAACTAAGTCTAACGCAGAGGATAACGATAAATGGCACTGTATTCACAAGTTCTGGACAGGACGATGCCGGAAGAAAAGCCTAGACAATAACAGCACAAATAGAAATCATAGCACTTGCATAGATTCGTAACACAGATACAGGAACAAAATGAGCATTTATGATGACAGTCACAATTATATTAGAAACGTTCAGCTCAGCAGCTTATTAGTTCACACTACGGATATACCTCTGCAGTAATATCCTGCACTTCCAGGGTAGGCTATGGCTACTCCACCAATTCCCTCTGTCACGCAACCGTCAGTTTCTCGGCAGACCCGCTCTTCAAATGTCGATCATTTCCCAATGGATTTTCCAATGGATCTCCCAAGCAAACTCAAGACTAACTCCAGAATAAAAGCAAAATAAACCAAAAGTATAATTTTTTTTCTTTCGACTCCAATTACTGTCAAAATAGTAATATTACCGGATAATTTTCAAATGGAATGCATCAAATTATAATCTGATTGTCCAACTTAAAGTGAAGTTTCACGGTCTTTTTGATGAACTTTTATAAATCATACTTGCCAAAAGACAAATATACCTCCCAGCGTATACAATCTTTATTCATATCATTATTATTCAGAAGCATGTACATTTTATAGAGCAATTATTTTCAAATGAGAAGAATATGTTTTAGTAAGATTTGAGCCAGAGTAAGAGATGGATACTTTGAGAATTCCTTGAGAATTACAATCACTTTAATCGAAACTTATACTGATCCATTAGTTTCAAAAATTTAATGCAAAATATCACATTGATTTTATGACTTCTAACTATCTTTATTTTCATAAAATTTGGGACAATTATTTGCCATTAAACAGATCTTGTACCATATCTCGATCTAATGCATTAATCAAAAACTTTTAAACTGTAATTGTAGACACACAAGAATAAAACAGATTCTTTATTTATTATCACTGATGAATATTCTCTCTATATATAATCGCAACTTTACTCACTATCCTAATTAGGATTTAAGTAAAAAAATCTCTCTTGCCAGTACACTTGTTCAGAATTTTATTACTTTCTACGACAATAACTATGTAGATTAATGCGTAGTTACTGTTGTTAGTAGAACTATCTTCATTCCACACACAAAACTAACAGAAAATTTTCAAGCTCCAAAACTATTCTCAAACCACTCAAGTTCTTATCTCTTCTCTCTCTCCTTCATTTCTCTCTATCTCCCTTTTTTCCCCGTTAATCGCATATCATTTATACATCTTTAAATTTAAATCATTTCCATTCACTTCTATTTTCATCTAAATTACCTAATCACGTTTCGTTTTGGTTGGAAAGAATTTGTAATATTATGCAATTCCTGGAAGTTAGTGAAAAGAAATTCGTGAATAGCCTAAAGTCACAAATTTAAAATAAAATGTTATATACAGTATCATGTAACACGTATTAAACAGTGTCAATTTATTTCCATGTTGCACCCTTTACAGTACAAAAATCATAATTTACCGGGTTTAAATTACTTAAATAAGTTAACTTACTATTTCTCTTCATTTATTCATGATCAATTGTTAGTACTTTAAAGTTGGATTTATTTTATGCGACCCTAAACAAAGAGTCCTTTTCCAAAGTAGCTAAGGGAACAAAATGGTTGGAAACCTTTGACTTAGATGGTTATCAAATACTTAATGGTATTGAAATGTAAAAGTTAAAAATTGAAACATCTACAGAAAATGAGCTTTGAAATATTTTAAAAGTAGTTCGAATGAAATAATATATTAAGTACCCATAGGTAGAAATATTAAAAATGAATATAAATAACTTATTTCTCAAAAATATATTTAGCCACACATTTCCAGTGACATTATATTGAATAAGAAAGCATAGTTTTGGGTCCTAAATTTAAGTAAAATGGGTGACGCATCTTTTATCGATACTAGTAGCTGATATAAAGAGCTACAATATTTTTTTGATATGCAGTGCTCATTGTTTTCGTGATTCATTAAATATTTAGATTTGAACAGCTCTTTAGACGTAGTATTTAAATTACTGATAACTTCCCTTTACTTCCCCTTTTTTTCTTGGGCTTACTAGTATTTTTTGCTTATAAATATATGTGAATCTCTAAATGTATGCGATGCAAATGTCACTTATTTTATGATGTATATATTTAAGGTATCGACTAAAAATGCGTACTGAAATCTTACAACGGCTTAAATGAAACAATAACGTAAGAACTCCTAATTATGGACGCTAAATTAGAAAACATAACATTTCTTAGATATAAATTTTGCACAATATTTCTAAAACATCCTTTTAAACTAAGAAGAATAGTTTCGAGGATGTTTAGAAATTTATCAATATCATAGCAATTTATCGTAATATCTTTTACGGAGTTTTGAAACAGATTTAATTGGTTAAAGCAGTTTTTGATTGATGCAGTGCTCATTATTCAAAGATTTAATAATTTATGGAATGTAAATATTTCTTGAATATTATTTTTTCTATTCTTGATCTAGCATATAAGATAGAATAATACTCTATTTCAATACATATAAATGAATCTTAAAACACCAGCGTAGAAAATCACTATCTTTACGAATAAACAGGGTGTGGCAATACATTATGAGGAAAAGGAATTGGGAGAGAAATATTACTTTCCGAGAACTAGTTCCTGTTCCATTGAAAAAAAGACTTTTTATTCTTCATCAGTTTTTAATTAAATGCAAATTAATAAATGAATAGAATCATATATTCAATATAGATAAATTATTTAATTGATACTATTTAGTTATTATCTAGTTAAAGCATTCCGTACTGGATAGGAGTTAATTTTTTTATATAAAATATTAATTTAGTGCTAAAAATATAAATCCTTCTATCTTCCAGAGCAATGAATAAATTTAAAAGTTTAATTGTACGATACTTAAGTAAAGAATAAATGTAATTTCGTATTTGCCAATTTGTTATAATTTATTTGAAAAATATTTTAAATTGTTAATTTATAAATGAAATTGACTTTTCAGTTGAAAAAATAAGTAAAGAAATTTAAAAAAAGATATAACAAAATTCATTGCATCAAAAAAATCATTTTATATTAAAAAAAATTGATACAGAGGAAGTCAAAATAAAATGAAATTGTGTATAGGTCACGTGAAAAAAAAATGGAATTCGCATGATTAAAGTTCCAAATAATTTCATCTTATTTTCAATCATATCTCGCATTCTTATTTTCAAATAGTTTATAGAGATATATCAACCAATAAGTAAAATTTAACTTCATTTTATTGTGAGTTTTATTTCAAACCAAGAACACTTAGAGCGTTCATTTCTTGTTATATGATATGCTTTTTGGTATTACCTTAAATGTTGGTGAAAGCAGACAAAATGCAACCATTCAACAGCGAAAACGTATAAAAAACAAACTTTATATATTAGATTCAACACTATAAGCTCTTAGCTTAGATTGGTGATGGACAAACGTATTTGGCACAGTGAGTTTAAAAACAAAAGAAAAAACTATATAATGATCATTTAAATTTAATCTAAATTTTTTAAAAAGAATACACAATTATTACAATGCAAATATTAATATGATAACTGAAACTCCATATTTTAAAAAAGTTCTTTTGCACTTTTCAATCCTCTAAATCTCCTAAATTCAAGTTCGAAATACAATGTATTAATTCAGAAAAGTAATACTAAATACTCATTAATTAGTCTATTTGTAATATAATGATTCTTAATTATAGGTTAGATTAATGATGGGAAGCACTTGTTCATATATAAGAATGAAGCAAACTTTTAATTAATTTTCTTGCTGTCATATATTAAATTTGGGAAATATGCTTTCGATAACGATTTGGAAAACTCTAATTTCTGAACACTGAAAAGCAATTGCTTTATATAATTTTTAGATTATAACTCAATCAATTCAAGCTTAAAATTTGGCCTCACACCTTCACAATTTACACTGAAAGGTATGTTGAAGAAACCGCATATAGGATATTTTCAAGATTAGATGGAAGTCTTGTATTATACTTGTCTATCCTTATGTCACAATGTCGTAAGTTATATTGAGCTCAAAATTAGCTGTGTAAACAGCTGTGAAATGAGATAAAAGATCTCTTCTTCGAGAATTTGTTTCCTACCCTATCACATGATATCATTTTTGTTTTTACACTAGAGCTCTATAGAATATATATTATATATTATGTAGTAATATGGTAACATTTAATGTCACATTTTACATAGTAATGCACTACATTATAATGAAAATGCAACATCTAAAACACATATACAGAACGTGATGAAAATATGTAAAAAGTGAGGTACATGAATGAACAACAAGTTGATGTTTATTATGAAATGATACCCTCATACAAAGATATTTTACAGTATTTTATAGAATCACCTTTGCTTGCAATAGCATGTCTAGGTTCAGACTTTAAGAATGTGCGAGTGTTCTCCTGAGAAACAGTTGTTCATTTTCTCTCAGCTATGTGACACAGTTCGTCTTAATGCGGCGGGGGAAATCAATGAAAACAAACAATCCCGTCACAAGCTTGCTTCATTGATGGGACATCCAGAGAGACAGATGACCAGGTAAGCATCCGACTATCTGGCAGAGCATATTTGCTGATACGGTCCGAGTGCGGCATCGTTATCCTGATTTCAAATGGAAATTGGCATTAGATGAAGAAATATTAGTGTTGCTGGATGGATAACGTCAACAACGTAAGGTTGGGACGTCATTCTGCAAACATTACGGACTAGTGGGGATATGCAATAGTAGGCGAGGGCATTCCGAACCCTGATGATGTCGCTTTGTCGCATGGATTGGCTTTGCATATTTGTGGCCTGATTCGATTTGTCACGAAGTCACCGTCAGACTTATACACGGCGCTTTTGTTTAAGCAATGAAAGACTTGTTATCGCTTAACAAAAACGTGATTCATCCGTAATCACCGAACCATGCTACCTCAAATTCGCTGTGGCTCTATTCCAACACCATCCCATACAAAGACGCGTGTGCTCTTCATTTAATGGCAGGCTTCATAAAGAAGGCTATGAATATAGGCCCTCGGATGCACATTGGTGAATTATGGCTATGGTGAAAATGATAAAATCAAGAATGTACTGTACATACCCCGAAATTTCGATTTAACTGGTCTGCAGGACCTAATCGCAAACCTTAAGACGCGTCAATCTCTAATACTGACTTCACTTTGACAATAACATCACTTTAGAATGGGCCACATTATCTTCTTTCAACCATCTTTACCACAGTTTGTGTTCGTTGGAAGCGAGGTGGTGCATATCCGCTGCAATTCGGTCAAGAACAAATTTATCTTTCTCAGTTATATCATCCTATTCATAGTGTACTCTCTGTTGGAAGTGCCTTGGTCTTCCACGTCTCGGCATCCTTAGTACTAAGCATTTCTTCTGCGACAGAAAAATGGAAGTAGGATATTCTGGCAACGGAGCAGAACAACTACTGTCAATTCTATAGATTTCTTGTATCTCGATTCATCTATCCCAGAATGCTACGCTTTTCGCATCATTTGTATAAGTCATTGCACTGTATCTATCAAGCAGTTTGCATATTGCTCTGATCAGGCGTTCCTGGTGTTCCATTTTCTATGTCACATATATAGTAAAAATATTGTATGTGTAATATTGTATAATATTGTATATTTATTGAATATATATCGCAAGTAAAAATATTGTAAAATATAACATTTTTTTACTATCGATGAGCTGGACATAATCATGTTTAAGAAGTACGTGAGCGTTTCCCAAAAAGTTAATAAATGCTAGTGTTATCAAAAGGATTACATTTAATAGTGATATTTAAATGGAATGCTATTGTACCAAAGAAACTATTGGGTGTACTGATACAGTTTGCGTAAAGCGTTTGACATTCTTGCTCATTTTTACATATTTTTTCTGTTCATCATTAATAAAACATACACTTAATATTTAGCAGTGCATATTTTCTGCAATAAATATTTTGTTAATTAAAAGGTGCATGCACAATAAATTTTAATGCATTTCGCCAAATTTTTATCAATGTCTTTCACCTAAAAATATTTTCTTTCTATTCTAAAAAAATAACCGAATATTATTACATATGAATGCAAATTTAACGGAAAAAATATTATTAATTAAAAAAAAGAAAAATATTGTTTAAAATACTTCATCGTAAACTTCCTTTCTACACCCTATAATGAAATAAATATATTTTTTTAAATTTATAAACGATTTGATTTGCTAATGATTTATTCCATGTAGCTCCATGATGTATATTGACAAACATTTCAAGTTAATATGAAAACTCAAATTTCGCATTAATAATAATATTTAAAAACATGCTTACAAAAACAAATCAAAAGGTTTGCTCCCTTAAGGAAGATCTTGTCTTTCTCCAACCAGTTGAAAAATATGAAAATGGTCTTGGGCTTTTATTTCGTTTCTTAAAGTACCTTTATTCCTACCTTTTCTTATTCGGTTTATGACCATGGTTATAAAATGCTATGGTTATGCGATGTATCGGTAAAACACATGCAATTCAAAGCATCGAAAACCAAACACATACTCCAGTTATCCATTGGGAAATCTGGAGCATTTGGAAGAAATATGGGAGACAATTTTCATGAGATAAAACCGTGGAAGGAGATATTGGATCATTATTCATAGCTTTTGAGAAAAATTCCTTTGAGAAAAGTCTGTGAAATGTAATAGAGATGATTTTGAAAATTCGCTTATGTAGAAAATTATCTTTATTTTGATAAATGGGATATTGTCATGTTTAAATCTGCTAAATTATTATTTAGTTACATCCAAAACATATCGTGACTTCTGGGAATGAATTACGCAATTAAATGTACTTAACATACTACCTTTCAAACACAATAATCTCAGAAATATATATTTATATATAAATGTAATATTATTTAATTTTGTAATACAGTTATGTTTTTGTACAATGAAAACGTATTATGAAAAATATTTTAAATAGTAAAATATAAAATGTATCTCATAGAAATATGGAAGGCCATTACATGAAGAGAATAAAATACGTATTAAGGCTATTCTATGAAACACCTTCTTATAGATGACTAATTTTTAATTATAGTTTTTAAAAAAAATAAAATTATTTAAGTTTTTCTTAAAAGAATTGAATGTGATATTTAAAAAAAAGTTAATTCGATACCTTATTATTTTTTAAAACACTCCGCAAAATAAATACTTCAATTTTCCTTAAAAATGTACAATCTGATTTGTTTTTCTATTTTATCCACTTGAAAGTGTTATCTATTTGTTGTAAATATGTATCAAATAGGAATAACTCTTGGAAGGTTTAAATGAACTTTTAATCTCTTTTTCTAATTTTTTAAAATTTATTTGCCATTATTCTTAGGAAAAGATATTTCATATTAAATATATGATAAAAATTGTAATAAAAAAAGTAAATATAAATCAATACCCGCATTTTTACTCTTTATTTTATCTAAAAGAATTGTGGGATACAAAAGAAAATGGTTATTCAAGATTCGCTTTTTTTTTCTTAAAGTGTTTAGAGTTTCATTTGTCCTTTGAAGCTACAGCTTCAACTTACCAGGAATTTTATTTCCTTTCTTATTTTTTTTTGTGTATTAAATAATATCTTCACTGATTGAATAAATCTTAACAGTGTCTTATAATCAAAATGAGTTTTTATTTCCTTTTCAAGAAAATTCAAAGCCTTCTTTTTAAAAATTTGTTGTTTCCTCATAACAAAAAAAAACCTTTTTCAATTAACACATCCCACAGGTTTTATCAAACATAAAATTATTGCTGTTTTAAATGCAATCAAGTGTATATGTTACTTCATTGTGAATTCTATAAAAAAAAATTTCCGCATGCATTTTTACTGATTATAATATATTATAAACTTAAATTAGTTATAGGGATTAATGCTAAGTATAGAGACAAAATTATCTTTCGTATTGTAAGAAAACATCTTAAGCAACTTTATATTTGAATTATGTCAACTATCTGTTTAAAGAAATGTTTACAATAAGTTAATTTTTGCCTAAAGTGAAAATTTGATTTTAAATTATGTTATATACATTTGTAAAAACTATGTTGACTGACCGTGTCACCAAGTTAATCTATAAATTATCTTTGTGATAATTATATTTTTTAAATTATTTTTAAGTTCGTTTTAATATCATACTCACATTACTTTCTTAATTTTCCACCGTTTCATTGGTTTGTTTTACTATTACTACGAAACAGTATTACATATGGATTGTTACATGTAAGAAATTTTTTTTTAAAAAAATAAGAATAAAGTCTTATTTCCATGAAAGTTATATTAAATATATCAAATACTATCAATGAATAAATTTCTTTATCAATTTACTTATGAATATTTTCTTAAACAAATATGAGGTAATATCATCATTGAAATAAAATAACATTTTACTTGAGAGTATTAAAGATATTTTTTCTTTAGAAATAGTACCAAAATATTTGTCTGTATAAAAGGAAATAATATATCGTTTTTTTCTACAATAATCCATAAGCATAAAATAAAAAATATATATTTTATAATTAAATTTATTCAGGAACATTTCTTGATTTTAGATAAATTAGCTTAACCTTTCACAATACATTTCTACCGTAAAATTGTAATAATAAATTTCATAAGAATATTTACATTTAAAATATTAGATTTCCTACTTTGTACTTATATTCATATAACTTACTATTACCTTTATAAAAAGAAAGTTATATATGAAATAAAATTTATGAAACCTGCCCTTTATAAAAATATTTCAATAGTTATTAAAAAGGTAGCATAATATTCCTACAAAAATTTAATCATTGATGCAAATCTTAAACAGACTTAAAAATTCTTAGAAATATTTTAAGCAGGTATGAAATAAAATTGTCCTTTTTAATTAAAAAAAAATATTTTTCTACAAAAAATTCTGTTATGTTATTACTTGATAGAAAAACTTCACTGAATA
>BMAW01006492.1:0-46450 GCA_019974015.1 Nephila pilipes | reverse complement strand
ATATCCCATTAATGTTACAAAAAATTTACATAAATTAAAATTATTATAAACAGGGATCTAAATCTCTTAAAATTGAAAAGAAAACTTACAAATGAGTTAGAAGATTATAGAAAAGCGAAAGAAAAATGGTCTTCTTTTTCAAAATCGTAAAAAGGAAAAATCCATTATAAAAGAAATATGAAAGAGAACAATCCAGAAAGTATATGAGACAAAAATAGCATGCAAGTAAACTTCATAAATGAAAAAATTCAAACCAAAACATTAAAAAACAATTAATGACAAAACAGATAGAAAAAAAAAGTTTCAATATATAGCGATCGTTCAATCAATCTTTAGAAACTCCGAGACACATGGAAATCAAAAATGGTATGTTTTTAGTAAGCATCTACGACTCACTGTTCAGCTGTCTAAGTCTTATTAACTAGTATTCGGGATTATGGCATTTTTCGTGTCTCAAATATTTCATCATAACTTTTCCAGCCAATGTCACTACATTTGCTTTTATGGAAAAGATCCAAAGAAGCAACCCAACATTTTGATTTCTGCTTGACTTCCGGTGCATAAGGGTGAATCGAAATCTCACCGATGCTAACAACTTGACCCAGCAGCAACCGGATTTTGATTTGGCAGCAAATTACTACAAAATCAAAACTAACTAATGAAACAATGTCAAATTAGCTTCGGTTTCTTTAAGCAGATGACAATACCCTATGGTAACAACAATTTACCTTAATGATTTCCTCCGCCTACAAATATAAGTTCTTTTTCAACCACCTTCGTAATATTTAAAAATTTTAAATATGGTCAATGACACACAATAGGAGGTTTAATATTTTTTTTCCAGCCCATAATTCCCTACTGATAAATGTTATATAAAAATATGGGAGTTCCATAAATTCAAACAAACAAAATTGAAAGATACTGCATTGTAATGTAAGAAACCAAACAAAATATAATAAAAATAAAGAGATATACTCAAATGTTAACTAAACAAAACAGATGAAGAACAATTCAAAAATTTATCAAATACATTTAACAAGACTGAAAGCATTGCATGATACATTTGCCTTGACACACAAAATACCAATATAATGGCAACGTAACAATTTAGCTCTACCTTATTAGAAACGAAAATGTAGTAATGCCGTTTATAACAGAGAAAGAGTCATAATGAAAAGAATTTCAAATACTTAAGAAAATGAAAGCAAAATGGTAAAGAGAAAAAAAATGAAACGAAGTATAATATTCAGAAAAAACGGAATTTAAAAATAATATTAGACATACAATACGAAAAAATAAATTTAAGCTAGACCAAAGAATTATTAAAAATTACTATTATTCTGCTTTAAATCACTCTTACAAAAAATTCAGAGGAGGTATTGAGTTCAAACCAATTTTTTCAAATTAATTTAAATATATCTTATACACGTATTATGCTTTGTCCTGCTAAGTCCTGCTATCCTGTCTCAACTTGACGGGAGGGTGACCCTGGACAGAATGGGTGAAGCACGTCGAGAGAGTATTCTCCTGGTAGGACCACCCAAGTCGTGAAGGCCACCATATTTTGAACAGCTAAATCTTAGCTGGCACCTTGAGGAAAAGTCAAACTTCAAACCCTGTGGTTCCTCTTCGAATTGAAGCTGCTTCTTGCGTTTGACTTGGATTACTCGCAAAATATTTTTTATATACAGCATAGTCCGTCGCACTGAATAAACAAGGATAATCCGGGATTTAGATAGAGGATCCTGCTCAGTAATTAGGCTACAGTCTCCTCCAAGAAGTAGACAAATTGTAAACCTACGCATCTTACAGTGCAATATTAATGGTTTGTGTACTACAGCATCTAAGATCAAGCTTGAAAGGACATTGAAACTTGAACACCAAGTTTCGATTATTGATCTCTAAGATGTAAGACTAAAGGCGAGACATCGGTTCCGATTTAAAGGCGACAACATAGTTTGCCAGGACATACCCTCCAAAATTTGGGGTGGCCTCTAGTTTCTTATTAGAAATGTGTACTATTAAGGACTCACAGGTATTGCTTGCAAGAAATTCTATTCTGGAGATCATGGCATTCGAATTCTTTCAAGAAATTGTATCATTAACATTATAAATTTAAATCACACACCAATCAGAACCTAATTGACTTAAATGCGTTGGAAGAGCTTTTCAGGAGGAACTATTTTTTGTCCTTCTTGGCGACCTAAAAGCTAAACATGTTGCTTAGGGTGTACCTTATCTAATGGTTGAGGGCAAGATTTAGACAATCTCACAAACAATAAGTCTTTTTTTCTTGAACAAAGGAACTCACACTTATTTTCACTCATATTTAATACCACAGATGCTCTAGATTTGACGATCACCATTTCAGATATATTTCCTTATAATTTTTGGAGAGTAGTTGAGTTTCTTAGAAGTGCTCAGTATCTCTTCTAGATTGAGTAGAATTTTAACATAAATACCCACAGAACTAACACACTCTTCTGTAATTTTAAAAAAGCAAAATGGACTAAAAAGGATTTTATCCAAAATCTTTTGAAAAAACTTAATGGTCTTTTTTCAAGCTTTTCTTATTTAGGACTACTAAGACTTTTATGCCTAGAGGCAAACATAAGAAAAGAAAACCTACTTTCATCCATGTTTCCGAGATTTTACAGAAATTATCGACACAAAGACAGCAGTTTCTGATAAGCCAGAACCTAAATGGTAATACGGATTCCAAGGAATGAACTAAATAAAATGAAAACGGAAATAATCAGAGTGTATAATACTATGAAACAGCAACACCTGACAGGATTTGTGTAGGAATTTGCATTAGTAGACTCATATATATATATATAATACTAGACTTTGGAAATTAGCTAAAAATCTGGATAAAATACAACCATAAGAGTAGAATGCAGACTATTTTATTGATGTCAATGTTTTCCCTACAATAAATGATCAGGAAACAGCTGAAGTACTGGGTCACTATTATTCGAGCGAGAGTAAGTTGGTCTTTAACAGAGATGACCGAATGATTAGGAGACGGATCAAGAAACTGGTCAAATCATGCCATATGACAGATGATAATCTACTCTTTAATAATGCTATCACATATTCTGAATTACTTTTTGCCATCCGACAAATTAATATTAAGAAATCCCCAGGATCTGATGGCTTTCATGGAGAGTGTCTAATAAATCTTGAACAATATGCTCTAGAAAGACTTCTAACCAATTTCAATTTATCTTGGACGCTTGGCAAACTCTCCAGGCAATGGAAAACGGCAATTATTATTTCCATCCATAAGCATAATAAAGATGCTAGTTGTATGGGGAGCTATTGCCTAATCTACCTCACTGTATCACATGTAAACTCATGAAAGATAATCCTCCTGGGAAGAATTATTTTCCACCTTTAGGATCATAACTTTCTTGCCTCAGAACAATATGGGTACTGTAAGGACCATAGTACAATTGACCAAATAATTTATTTTGCTCAAAGAGCCAGAGATAAACATAATATGAAACCTACCAGGCATACATTGGGCATTTTTCTTGATCTGAGTGAAGCTTTTGACAAGGTTTGGAAAAACAAGCTCTTGGCGAAATGCTACTCTGATTTTAATAACAATTTAATATCAATCTTATAATTTAACTACAATAAACACATTCATAGACTTGGGAATAAGGAAGAAAGATACTACAGCTCCTTAAATATATATCCGGCAGGGATTGGAGAGCGGATGAAAAGACTCTCAAAATTACTTTTACTGCTCTCACCTGACCAATCCTTGAATATAGCTACCAGATCCACCAGGTTGTTACAGCTTCTGACCTGAAAGAACAAGAGAGAGTACCGCTTAATGCAGCCAGAATTATCACTGTTTAAGGAACTGTTGCCCCAGCGATATTGTTCTCTACGAGGCTGATCTCAAACCCTTGTCCTTGAGAAGAAGGACTAATTGTGCGAAATACATTGCAAAACTTAAACGTTTTTTACACTATAATAGATCTTCTTATCGGAATGGACAAACAACCAAAGGCTGAAGAAGGATAGCCCTCTTTTTTAAATGAGGAAACAGGCTTCCGGGGATATTGAAGTAGAGTCCTGTATTGCTTTTAATTAATTGACATCTACTGCTACTCTTAGTAAGGTAATTTCTAATGAAGATTTGAACATGAATTTTACCAAGCAAAATGAACACCCAAAACTGCTGCGACAGTTTTCCCTCCAGATTTAAATAAAATTCTCTCCCGGGCTCTCTTTCTCTACACTGATGAAAGCAGATTTGACTCGGGAAGAAAGGGCAGAGATGTTCTTATGAAAACAAGTATAGGAGAACATAGGTATTGTTTTAGAAATCCCTATCACAGTTCAGTTTCTCTCTCTGAAATTGTTGCTATTAGATAGGCAATAATTAAATATTGCTTTGGAGGCTGACAATGATAATGTTTAGATCCTGACAGATAGCAAGAGTTGCGTACAGTACTTGAGGAATTGGCCTAATAGTCTACATAAGTTGGGGGAGGTTATCTTCTAAAATTGGCTGCTTTGACACAGGATGGTATTGTATGTTTACAGTGGATTCCCTAACATGTAGGGGCATACGGAAATGAAGTTGCTGTCCTGCTTGCTGGAATAGGTAGAAAACTCCTCTCTACCCCTTCCACCAAACTGCGAATTTCTGAGGTCAACTTCCTAATTTTGGCTAATATAAACACCACTTGGAGGATCCCTCCCGAACATGTTTGGCATGCGGCTGACTCCCCTGAATGGTACTTGTAATGCTCCTGTCCCAGACTTCCTCAAGATTGGTCATATTAAGCATCACATTTTCAACAGAAACGATAAAACTATTTGCTATTGTTTTACCATTAATTCTCCCTCTCATATCTTAGATTATATTCGTTCCTCTATGGTGAAGCTGTTGAATGAGGGGGGGATGTAGCTTTTGATTTAGTTGTTCGACATGGTTTTTTAGACTTGGTTTATATTGTCTAAGTCAAGGGGGGGGGGTAAACAACAACAACAATACACAAGTAAGATATTACGCAAAATACGGCTATAAATACAATTTCTAAATATGTTTTGATTTAAAATTCCCCCAAAAGGGAAATTTTATAAATCCTTAAAGAGAAAATATATCTTTTGTCTGAAACTGGGGGGACCAAAAAATCCAAATTAAAAGTGTGTAGCCGTTTCTAGGCGTAATAGAGATTTTCCCCGATAGATGGCTCTAAAAATGATCTTAACAAGCCAGTTTCCTAAGTAGCGTCTGGTTTAGTACAAGAATTTATAATATCCTCAATTTTAATGAAGTGTTTAAGTATTCTGCTTCACTTACATAAATATTAGTTTGTGGTAAATGTAAATAATCTGGATAAAAAAAAGGTAAGAAAGTTTTGACATTTTTATCATTAATCTGAAATAAAGAAAAAAACATGTTTATATAAGCTTTCGATAACAATAATAATAATAAAATTTCTTCAGAAAAATTTCGATAAATATAGGTTGAATAATTGCTTGCAGACCCTCCTTGTGGTATACATTTAATCCGCTGATTTTTCGCTTTTTTTTTAAAAAAAAAATTTCTTTCAAGATCAATGTAACTAAGGAATTTAATTTTTTTCCAATAACCTTACAAACAATCAATTTCTTATATTTTTTTTAAAAATGTTAATAAAGTTCTCTCTATCAAAAAAAATTAAAAATACATTTAATATAATTGTTATACGTTGAAATATGTTTATTATTAATATTTTAAATCTATCTATACTATTTCATTAATGACAATACTTTCAACTTATCCATAATATACATTTATACATTTTTATCCATTTATACATTTTTATCCATAATATACTTATATACATTTTTGCAAATTTTCTTAACTGAAGCAGTAATATTTGAATTCAACCCAATAGTTACTGATCAAAATTTAAAAAAATTATTATGAAAATTGGGGGTGAAAAATGAGAAAAAATGTAACATTCTTATTACTAACACAAAAATTTCTTTAAAATGGTATAATTCTATTAGAAATTTCTTTTGGATTATTGATAATAACTCTAAAGAAGTTATTATTCACAATATACCTATTAGTTAAAAAAATGTATTTTTTTTGGCCCACCAATTTTTAATAGCATATTCAATACAGTGTGTAAAATGTTGAAAAACCATTGACAGGAAAACACATTTAATAGTTAAATTAGTACTGAAATATCAACATATCAGCAAATTTTCTTTCTGAACATGCAAGCTTATTTCAAAATTTAAGTCAGAAATAAGTCTCATGATTCGAAAAGTCTCTTAATTTTTTATCTGTAATATTTTCCAAATTATTTGCAATCACATGTTGATTTTCCTCATTGATGAACGCTTTGTAAACATTACATTTATAAATAAAAATTAATTTTAGTAACATTATTAATTCAATTATTTTTTATTTTATGTTTATTCTAGCAATATGTAATGATACGTTTTAGATGATAGTACAATATTTCTAAATAATTATAATATACAAATGATAAAATTAATTTTTCTTTTATTCCTTCGTGTATAAATATTTTTGAAATTAATAATAATGAAACATACTATTTAGATACCTAAACACAAAATATAAAATATACTATTCATAATAACGTTTATGCTAAAAGGAAAAGTTTTGACACTTTTAGTAAACAAATTTCCTTTCTGTAATGCCAATACACACACAAACCTGAATTCTCAAAAATATTATTTTTAATTATATCACATGTAGTAAAAACTTGGTAAAGAATAAATCTTATATTTTAGCTAATTTTAAAAACATTACAAATGGTGTCTTCTAATGATTTCATTAAAAGCTTTCTCGCTCAAAATGTATTAAAAATACTGTGAAATAAAACCCTTTAGGCAAGTGTTTAAGAGAAATATATTCTTTTAAACGGTTATTTTTGCAATGTTATAGCATTAAGTTCATTTCCATTACTAACATTTTGTACATTTATAGGAACATAATTGGTGATACAAGCACGTATTTTTAAATTAAATTGTATTAATCTAATAGTTTAAGAAGTTCAAACCACAAAGCGTGGGAAGATTTGAAATAATCCGGCATTTACAAAAAAGTAAGATTATTGATAACGGTAATTCATATAATGATATTATTTTTCATCTCTTAGTTCTTTCATATTTCTTTTTCAATTAAATAAGTCATATCCATTTTTCGATTATCTTTATTTTGATCGTTTTCTTTTGTATTAATGCATTGACTTTCTATTTGCAATGCTCAAAAATCCGATCTATTTAATATTTGTTTATTACATTTTTAATTATAAATTAATAGCTAAGTAGGATGTTTGGATCGCATAAAAATAATTATACGACACATTCCCAGTCTGAAGCTGTGACACCTTTTTTATTACTTCATATCCAATTTTATTACCATTATTTTATTAGTTTTTTTTATCAATTCTCAAACGTTTGCTTTATTCTTGAAATGCAATTTAGTTTTATCTAGCCAATTCTGTCACAATTTTATTAAATTATAAATTCTTTAAAAATATATATCATAATTTTCTTTATTTGATAATGATTTATCAGGTACCAGGTTTTATCTTCTATAATAATAGATTCCATTATAATGACTTTGTATTTTATTTTACAGTATTTTAGGTATATTAGAATATTTTTCTTAATATCTTTTTAATACAATAAGTAAAATATTTTTTTCTATAATTAATTTGCTAATTATATTTAACTTTAATATGTTTACTTTCTAATATATTTAAGTAAGTAAATCTTCGTAAAAAATTTAAAAAGTTTCATTTATGTAAATTTCCAAATTTGTGTTCATCTCTTAACATGCCATATAAGTAGTTTTAAAGCACGTGGAGTGTGGTGCATTTAAACATTTTTTATCTTTTCAATTTTCTTTTCGGGGTTTATTTATAATTTTAGTTTATGTTATTTTTGCTTTAAGCCCTTAAAGATTTTTTTCATGGCGTCTTGAGTTTTTCTTTTTTTATTTAGTTTTTAGGATTTTAATTTTCATACCTTTTTCCAGTTTATTGTTTGGGTTTCATAACCAATATTTCCTAATGTATTTTACTGATATAGATAATTTGGCCAAAAATTCTAGAATAATCCAGTTTAACAGTAGAATGTGTATTTTAACATTAAAGATATTATTTCTTATTTAATTATTTTTCAATAAATTGCAGTTTTTAATTTTTTTTCATTACTTTTCCGATTTTGGTTTATTTGTATCTACTATATTTTGTAAATTTTATATATATATATATATATATATATATATATATATATATATTTACAGTTGTAAAGTTGGACATACTAAAATATTTTATATGACATATGTATCTAGTATCCATTTCGACATACTAAAATATTTTATATGACATATGTATCTAGTATCCATTTCTCGAAAATTTATATTTCTTGAAATAAACTTCACTTTTACACTTGAGCAAGGTTATATGTTAATAAGAAGTCTAGACAGATTTACTAAGGCTTACACTGTCAATTCATAAAAGCATATGTGAATCAGCGATATATTCTATTAATTAAATCTTTAGAAAGAAAATTTTATCCACTCTCAAAAAAATATTACCTTAAAGATATATTACCGCTTTCGAATGCATGTCACAGAAGCGATCTGGCTTTATGACTCCTTATTTTCCTGGCATCACTTCTTGTTCCAGGAAAATGTACCGATGCAAATAGATACTGAAAATAATTCGAAAAGTATATATTCTTTGAAATTCGTATTTCTTTAAAGTGAATTCCTGTAAAAATAAATTTTTTACAGTGCGTATATGTTTACAATATTTATAAGCTTTATTCGTGCATGTTTAAAAACTTGTAGAATCATACATATATTTTAAAGCATGAAATTCTTCCACTATTGAAGTTCTTCGTTTTTATGTATGAATGAGTTTTCGTCCGAATAAAAATTTATAATTCAATCAAATGAATTTGCATCGCCATGTCACCCGATACTAGTATTACAGAAAGAGAGAATTTCTTCTTCACTTCCATTAACGTTTATGCTGTTTTCTTAAAATGTATGAGAAACACAAACCTTTAATGCATTACATTCTTGAACGATTTGAAACTAATCTATTTTACAGGTTTAAGGGTATTTTAAGTGCATAAATTATAGATATATCTGATTGCGTTTTTTGATTAAACTTTATTAAATATTTTTTTTAAAAAAAGATATTTCTGAGCATGTACTACCAAAACATTATATTGTGCATGGACACACACAGTCCATTTTTCCTACAAATATTTCCATTAAATACATATTAAGGTTTTCATTATATATAATGTACATTATGGATATTACTATTCATTTATATGTTTAATTTTAATACATGCTACTTTATTCATGTTCGAAGCAAGTAATGTTTTTCTTTTACATAATGTTACTTTATTTTGGTACCAATTGCATGATCCCTTTCTTAATATAAGTATATGATAGTTATCAAATCAAACAGTAAGATCTGAAAGTTTGGAATGTGGATTGAGTAATTCAGTTTCCTTACGTTAGATAATATTTATTGTACAATGTTGTTTCATTCACTATTTTACGACTTCTTACCAAAGTGATGAAAATTTATTCAATACTATTTTTGAAAAATGCTTTGTCTATAGATGCGAAGAAGACAGATAGTTTTTGATGACATCTGCTTCAGTTTTTATTTATTTATTTTTTTTTTGCTTTCAAAATGTTTTTGTAGATATCGCAACACGTGATATTCGGAGGGTTGTTGATCTGGAGAGTAGGACTCCAATTTGTCACCCAATCTCCACGAGTTTCTTACATGTCACTAAATCTGCACGTAGTACGGCATTATCATATTATAGTATAATGTGTTTTTTATTGAGCTTCGTCAACCTCTTTTTTAGAGCTTTGTTTAAATCATTCATTTGTTGACAGTTTCTTTTCGAATTGAGCTTTCCATTAACTTTCAAAAGCTCTTAATGTATTGGTCCTTCGAAAACCCGTCATATACAAAACATTTTTTTTAATTCACATTCTACGTTATCTTAAAGAGGAGGGGTAGGTTGACCTATTTCCAAGTAAGTCCCTTTTTTACATGATATTCCCTTAGGAAATCGATTTTTTATCATTAGTTACCATCTGGAGTAATAAGGGCTCCTTTGTGTTACGAACAAGCAAAGATTTGCATATGATGACTCAATTCAAAAATCTTTCTCAATCAACTCGAAAGACACCCATTTGAAATATTCATAAGCATAAAGTATATTATATAACATCTTATACTCAATACATGAAAAATATACTATTTTTTCTCACTTCCCAAACTGACAGAACTTTCCGGTAGACTCAATACTTAGTATAATTAGCAAATATTAAATCCATATTTCAAACAATAGTGATGTGAGAACAGTTTCAAATTAAAGCAAATAAATTGAACAATTAGATGCTTTATTTCACGATAATAATTATTTGAAAAGCACTAGTGATATGATTGTATAATACTATAAACAGTACATCCATATAAATCATCATTAGTCTCTGCCATTTATTTGCTGTACAACTGTAGTTCATCAATTTCAATAAAATATTTATTCCATTTCAAGTGATAGAAGTTTTAAAACTAATTATGCCTGCATTTTTCAATGATGAATTCAATTTTCAGAAGTGTGTTATCTTCATGCCAGGAAATAAAAGTATGTTATTTAGAATTTCATGAAAACTGTGATGCTATCATTTTTGTTAACCTGAAGTGTGTTATCGTTACAAGACCAATAATATGGAAAATGCGACTGAACTTAGCTCATCAGCACCAAGTGAAGGCAAATTTCACAAATGAAATTATCTTTATGCAAAAAAAAACCCGGACGGAACAAAATAGTGAAATAAAATTCGCTATTTAAACATAAGAATAGGTGAAATATATAAGGAACTGTCAATATGTAAATGTAATTAACTCTGATTTGCCATGCACTTTGATGAGATGAAATCGTCATATATCTTTTCATCTATTAATTAATTTTTAAACTTGGTAATGGTTCAAAATAATAAACGAATCTAAGCAACAATTAATCATTTTTGTTCTTTGAGTTTTCAAAAAAAATCAAATTTAAATTTAAATAAGAACTAATATAATAAGAATGTCACTAATACGAGCTGAAATAAAATCAAGAGTAAAGTAAACAATGTAAATGTCAGTATTTTGATCCAATATGACTCTTTTAATGCTTAAAACAAAACTGATGTAAGATATATTAATATAAAACCTGTAAGTATTGAATTGTTTTTAGATCTACCTGTAAAATGGAGAGTATACAGAACTTTTGCAGCTGACGTATTAGGAAAGAAATTAATGAGTTGTTATAAGCAGGTATATTTCGGGAAAGTAATATCTTTAATTCAATCCCTCTAACTTTGAGTTATTAAAATCTGGGAATTAAAAAATTGCGATATTTTTCGCGAAACCTAGAATTAATTTTTAAATGTTTTTAATTTATATCAGACATCAAAATATTTTCAGTATTGAATTGTGTGATAATTGATGTAAATAGACACTCATATCTCTAATTACTAAAGTTTAAAAATAAATTTAAATAAATGATGTTCTTGTAGTGGGCAGACGATTCATAAATTTTTGCACTCGTAATTAAAAATAAATAATACGTACTTTAATACGTGATAATTTCAAAAAAAAAAAAAAAAAAAAAAAGTGATTACAAAATTTTCTCTAGAAATCGAATCCACTACACAATTGTCATTTTAAAATTATTATCTTGTCTGGATTCAAAGGAATGGTAGTACAACCATTAAAAATAATAATTGAAATTAAAAATTACAGGGTTCATTAAATACAATAATTCCATCTTCTTACAATGTACAAATTATTTTAGAAGTAATATCAGAATTTTCTTTATGAAGAATTACATATGAAATGCAGGATATTTATAATCAACACGGTCTTCCACGAAGTATAGCCTCTTTCATAAACTTTAAATTTGGCACTTTACACTTTTAGTGTTTTTTTTAATCAAATTACATCATTATCATTTGCAAGAATATTAGCCTTTGCTAGAATGTTAAGCCTATTTTTAAGCCTTCTAAATCATTGAATTTTTTTTAGAATTAACTATAATAATATTTTGAATAATTTAAATATAATATTTAATGACGCAAATATTTGCCTTTACTATGATGTCAAAATGATGCACAGCATGATGTATATTCATATTTATGCACCATATAAATTCCAATTTATTTTTTTACAAATTTAAATAGATTGCTCTCTACTTAAAGTAAATTGGTTACCCTCTAGTACCGAAGTATAGTTTCAAAGAGAAACGTTCTCTCATTATCTGGATAATTCCACAAGGAACTAAAGATCCAACGAACAATGGAGAATAGAATGTTAATCGATAGAATCTTATTGGTTTCCCGCTTCCCAGCCCAGGAACCAATCCCTCTTCCTAAGAGACCGAAGACAATTTATAGTGACCGGCTAATTAATTTATCCGATGAAGCATTTTATTGATGCACAAACTTTCGTAATTTAACCTATTCCAAACCCTAATTTAACCTAAGGTGAGATTTCTCTGCAATGGATTCTCTTCTACTCGCCTACTGTAATACTTATAGTATTTACTATCGAACTTCTAAGACATTCCTTCTTTGATTCTCAAATTAGATATCGAAAATGTTCAGTATTTTATTACCACACACGATGCCTTTTGAACTCGCTTTGAATTCAGAGACAAATTTATTTTCATAGAAATTCTTCATTATGCCTTCTTTATTCAACTAGATTTTAAAGCACACACACATACAAACTAGCGACATAAGACATCCAAAGTTATTTCCTTTTAAATTGAAGAGCATTTATTTAAGTTCTCTATTAAACAATACAATGCCACATATATAAGAATACATTGACGAATTTTAGCGGAATAATCCAAAACACTGTAAAAAGACATTAAATCAAAAATATTACTGTTCATTAATAATTTAAAGGTTAAAATGAAAAAAGAAATTATATTTAAAGATATTCCTCTGATTTTTGGTAAATTTCAAAACTTTATATGATTATTCAAAGTCTTAATGGTATTAATTGTTAACTGTAAGTTGGCTAATATATTAAGCTTTTACTTGCTTAGATTTTACTTTATAAGTAGTCCCAGGATCTGGGGAAAATACTCCCTTATTTTATTAATCACATTTTTAATTCATCAATTTGTTCGGGAGTTAATTTATCATGCAGTTGACTTTCCTTCAGTATTTCATGATAGTAAAATTTCGTGTATTGCTTAACCTGATACGAAATTTCACCATCTCCCTTTATTTCGTCAGCGATATCTTCTATGACAAGATTTACTATGTCCGGTCTCTTATGATACGGCTAGTAATATTTCGCGTGTTTTTCGTGTTGTAGGTTCTTTGTTTCATTTTCTGAAGACTCATTCACTACCAGATACACAAACTTTAGTGGCTAAAGTTTTGTATTCTTTTGTTAAAGCCACACAACACACACAATTAATACAATATGAAAATTCACTAATACTAAACATTTGGCTGATGTTTCATGCCATTTTGTTCGTCCAGCGTCAAGCCGCCATTCTTCCTCCTCTTGTTGTTGTGTCGTCTCTCCTCATATCGATGGCAGCGCCACCTATATTGTTTTTTTTAGTCCGGTGAATCTTACACGCCCCACCAACGGAAGCACATGCGTCATATTTAATGACCAGGTGCTAAAAGAAAGAGGTTAGTCACACACTCATGAAAGAGTCCTAATTCAGAAACAAAATATCTAAACCTTAGTTGAGGAGAGTGCACTATCTAAATTAAAAAAAAACACATGAGGCATGACTTAAATATGATCATTAATGCACAAATATAATGAAAATAAGGGAATAACATAAGATTATATAATCACGAATATATATAATAAGACTATTATTTTGACACTAAATTTCTAAATATATACACAAATAGGAATATGCTTTAATACTGAAATAAGTATTACAAAAAAAAAACTCAGGTTAATCATCAAAAGGCAAGCGAGAGAGAGCGTCAGCATTGCCATGGTTTTTCCCTTTACGGTATATAATCCGTAAATCATAACGTTGCAAGGCTAGGGCCCAACGAGCTAATTTTGTACCATGTGGTAATCCTTTGGTCAAAAATGTGAATGGGTTGTGATCAGACACAACCTGTATTTGAGATCCGAAGATCCAACAGTCAAACTTTTTCAATGCACTTAGCACGGCATAGGCCTCTCGTTCTATTGTTGACCAGTTCATTTGGCATTTAGTTAATTTCATTCTAATGGCAGCGCCACCTATATTGTTTTTTTTAGTCCGGTGAATCTTACACGGCTTTATTAAACTTACTTGACAAATTGTACTATAATCTCTTTTTCCAGGTAAATCTATCACATAATTGGTCTCTGAAATTTTATTTATCACTTTACTAGACCCTATCCAATTCACATCCAGTTTATTCTGTTTGGAGGTAGCCAGCACCATTACTAAATCACCTTCCAAAAATTTTCGTTCGATTGCATTGCGATCGTGCCACGCTTTCCTTTTGGACTTTCTTTCATTCTGATCGTCTCAAGATTTTGGCAATGTTTTAGTCTATTTATGAAGCGTGTTATATACCACTAACGGTTGACTCATACCTTTTTCATCAAACCACTTCTCATAAATTATTGTTTAAAGCGTTCTTAAATTCTTACCCATCCCCAACTCTTCGGGACTAAACCCCGTACTTTTATGGGTTACCATCCGCAGAGTAAATAACGCCGATGGAATGACACACTCCCAATCCTCTCCCGACTCTAAACACAAAGCTTTAATGATGTTCTTAACTGTCCTACCCACTCTTTCTACAGAATTGCTCAGCAAGTGATTGATAGACGAGTGGGTCACCTTTATCCTGAACCTATCAAAAAAGGTGGTCGTCATCTCACTAGTGAATGCGGTTCCTAGGTAGGATTGTATTTCTCGAGAAAATCTGAATTTACTCGAAAAGAAAATCAAAAGTGTATCTATCACATTATGAGAGGTAATGCTTTTCTCATGGATGGCTTTCGGATACTTAGAGGTTACACAAAGTACCGTTATCAAGTACCTAATTTTTTAGTTAAAATGTAGATGTGCCCTACAATATCTATATTAATTTTAGATTAAAAACCTCTGAAATAATCGACACTAACTTTAGGGGTGCTTTAAACTTATCTTGAGGCTTTCCCACTCGTTGACACGCATCACAAGTCTTGACGAACTCCTCAACATCTTTATAAATATTCGGACGAAAGAAAAGTCACAAAATTCTGTCCTTGATTTTTGTCACACCTAAATGCCCCCTTATTATGTCATGGGTCAGTGTGCTAAATTCGTGCCAGAATTTCACAGTAACGAACAATTATCTAATTAATTCTCCCTACTAATTTCTTAGTTCTTGTAACCCTAACTAATTTCCCGTTAAAATTCGCAAACTCATTATTAACCCTTAATCTGGATTTAAAACATAATATCTTGAGATCCTTACATTTTTTTCTGCTCCATCTCAAATTCCATTTCTTTGAGCAAAACTTATCTCCTCTCCTTCTTTAAACGGAGGAATTTCGAACTTCTTTTCTTCTTTGGATGGGGGGAAGGGGTGGAACGAGTTTTATCGGGGGTTGGGGTCAACTTGCTCCCGCGCGATCGCTTCCTTTCCTACTTCAGTGGGAGGTATTTTCTCCTCCTTTCTCGTTACTAGCCCATCAATCAATTGTATGCCCTATTCAAGCCCTAATTGTATGCCCTACAAGTTCTACCGTCCGGTTGCCTGAGAAGTAGGGATCAGCACTGTGACCATTACGTCTTATAGCAGCTTTGGTACAGAAACCGGCTCTTCTCTTCTTAAGGTATCCAACTACGTTCGGAACCATGATTTTGAAAAAAAAATTAAAATGAATAGTTTTTTTTTTGACATTTAGCATCACTTGAATTAGAATGTACATAAAAAAAAAACATTTTAAAGTTTCTTTACAATAAAAAAAAATTAAATGTAATTTTTAGCTTAAAATAAGGAAAAAATAGCACATTTTCAAAATATTCTCCTTTCATGAAAAATCTTTCTATAACATTGTTATTCAGCATATGTATAGATTTGACACCTGTACAGAGCCTAAATTAGGAATTTTCAAGAATTCACATTATTTGCAGAGTTATTATGAGACGAAATAACAACACGTGTTTTTTTAAAAAAATTCCTCCTTTCTTATGCATTAAAACGTGAATAAACCCACTTATAAACCATACATTACAAAAATCCTAATTTTAGCTCTTAAGAACAATATGAAAAACATTTCTGCCAAATTCTATTAATATATTGAAAAAAACACCATTCGAGTTATCACCTTTCAAAAATTGTAAACATACTGAAAATTATATTCTTCAGAAAATGGGTTTAAAGTTAAAACTTGCTCATAGAAAACAAAGATATCCGTACGTTTTCTGCCTTTCATGTAAGTCACCCCTTCTTATTTCTCTTTTCTTTTAAAATTTGATTTTCTTGCAGTTCTAATTTTTTCTTGCTATTTTTGCTAATGGTAACAAATGTCTTTGGAGACAGCAATGCGAATAATGTCGAAGTTCTTACAGACATCAACTGCATACTGCCCAGGAAACAAATCTAATGCGTAAAATGTTTTTAACACTCCCTTATAAGCATCATTAAAATGTATTGCAAATATATATGCTCCCAGAGTAAACGTTTCAAATACATCTTTTGGAATTATTTTCCACAAACAACCATTGAAGCATTCATTTGAATTATGTGTGTTGCCTTAGAGAGCATTTCTTATAAAAAAAAAAAAAAACTTTGATCTCATAAATCAAAGTATGTAGATTTCATAGAATTAACATTGGGTTTATGGAGGCTTTTGTATTTTTCATTTACTTCTGTTCCGCAAGCAAAAACGCGTAATAATTTACACCAACTAAATTGCTCTTTCAGGCACTGGCCATGCATTGGCTGATCCACTCCTGATTAGATGTGATAAAATGCTGCTATTACAACACTCTGCACTCACGGCAAATCACCAACATTGCTTCTAATTGCAACACCTTAATACTTTTGAAATTTATTAATGTATATGTCGGTAACTTTTATTTTCCGCCTAATCTATCTGACAATTTTAGTTTACGAAGGCGGTTCCGACTCTTTTCTGAATGCACCCTATGCACTCATATTTGCTAACACTATTTTTTTCCATAAATGTCTTTCACTGCTGAGTAACCTTGTCTGTCACCGTCACCGTAAAAGGACAAATACTTCAGCTGTCGCAAATGGCAAGACCGTTCAAATATACGATATGTACCAACGGATTCCATGCTGCATGATGATCCAGAAAGATTTCTTCAGCAATTGTGATCACTGGGTACATTCAACTTATTGTTTAGAACACATATGAGACAATTCTTCGACATAATTTGGATATCTGCAACTTTACCCGTATCAATGAATAAAGCTGCTACACAGCCATTCAACGATGTGTTATCCTTGAAGTTGGCGAATAACTTTACAAGATACACCACAGCTTGTCATACCCTCTTGCTCATGATCTATCGCTTTTATTTCAGAAACTGCAGTATTCATAGAATCCTACACAATAGTTGTTGTAAGAATTTCTTTTCATAGCTCCAGAAAGCTGTCTTATATAAACATGGCATATCTAATGCAGCACTCAGCTTTTTTGAAGCATTACGGCCTTTTTTAATTAAGCGCATACCTAGAACAAATTGAATATTGATTTCATTCATGTTGTTTCATTTTTTAGTTGATGAAAAACCATGAATAAAATCGAAGTTTGTGCATTTCTAGAGCATATTAGGAAGAAAACCAAAATTGGAATCTTGAGCACTAAACTTTGTAATAAACACAATGGGCAACTCAGCATTCCAATAACACTGGAAATTATTTCTAAGCTCTAAATATTTTGTTACCAATTGTATTTATATCTTTTTGGAGCTATCCTTCATTACTGTCTCCTCAGTTCCAATTTTACGTTTGCTGCTCGTGCTGACTGTATCAGTTGTCTGACAAGCAGAATGAAGATAACTGTGGGATTTCCTTTTTTTACATTATGGTTTATTTTTCGTATTACCCATAGTTTAAATAAAGAACATTAATCTAAAAAACTATTATACAATTGAAATTTTATGATTGGAAATTTTGGAAATTTTAATACTAAATGTGATGCCAGATTTCTCAAAATGAATCTAATATATTTAAAAGTTTTTTTAAAAAAAAATATAAGCGTTGAATATTCTTTAAAGAATAAGAAGCAACCGGATATTTTTGAGAGTACATTAACTTCCGGTTTCGAAATCATGACCTCCGGCAATTGTTTTGGAAATTACTTGATATTAAAATGCTCATAACATGATTTCTATGTATCGTAGCTACAAATGAAAGGAAGCTTTAGAAACAGAAAGTTCAAAGTAATTTATTGCATAAATAAAACAAATTCGATACAGTCTCCAAAATTAGAGTTTTTAACGTAGTCGGATACCTTAATTTTGATTTTATCCAGAGGTGACGGTTCTTTCACCAGAGCCCTTTAAGTGACATACGTCATTTAAAGGGCTTTCCAGCCAAACATCCTCCTCTTGGAGATCGTTTTCTTTGATCCAAATACGTGCAGAGACATTTATGAATGATTTTGAGGTTCTCAAGCACCAGTGATCTACGCCGTTAATTTCTAATTTAATTTAGAATTTTTGAAATGGATCCTTATTCCCGAAGTTTACAATTAAGTTTGCTACAGTTTCGAAAATATTTTTCCTCAGTCTTGGGAAGGAGAGTTTTATATGACCTATTTTGTTGCAGTAGTATCATATAATCTCTGTCTCTTCCATTAATTGTCTCTCCATTTCCCACAATCTCTCTTTACTAAGCTGATAACTTTCTTGAATTACTTCTTCCTTACCTGGATTCTTTTTCTGGAGAACCAACGCTTTTACCTTCGCAGCTAAAATGATTTAATTTATTATTACTTTCAAATTTCTACTTATTAAAAGGCTTGCAATCCGATACTTTTCTTGAACCTTGCTTTCTATGTACTTTTTTTTAAAAGCCTCAAAATGAACTAATTATTCAGCTAAAATCACAACTTCTTTGAATTCATACCATTAACACATGAAATGGTCAACCAACTCAATAGGGGCTCTCTTTTTTTAAATGTCCAGTTAACGTTAGCTTCTTTATTCTGAGGAGTCGTCTACCTTCATCCTGGCTAACCAATTATTCAGGTAGGACCTTAAATAAAACTCTAAATTGGACCACAATGTATCTGATTTTCGCTGATGGGATTCAAATCTATCTCTAAGGGCCACAGGTGTAAGTTGGAACAGAGTTAGAGTAAAGTTTTTATGAGAATGTAATCGTCACTTTTCTCTGACTGTTCTTTCACCGCCAATTCCACGATTTTCATTGGAAATAATGGAATCAGCTATGAAAACAATCTTTCCTCTAATACCTATTCTTTTTTGGCTTGCTTCTCAAACATTTCAAAAAATAAATTTATTTCGGCATTATTAGTATCACATTTAGGCACCAGATCTTTTTAATTCACCCTTCTAATCACCCCTTGGACTTTTAAATCTTCCGCGATACACTCACTCTGTTTGAGATATTAGCTAGTCTCATTCGTTGGAGCTCTTCGAAAGTCATCTCGTTTTTCTTCTACTACTCCCTCCTTTATCTCTTTAACTATTTCCCCATCATAAGACTCACTTTGAATAATTCTGTTCATAATTTCTACTTTTGTTAAAGTGTTTTGCACTTCGATGTCCGATTCCTTCGCTATTTCTATGATGTCATCATTTCTTAGCTTCAAAAAATTAAACTTGATGTGTAAGTAAATATAATACTCAAATATAAACTCAAATACCACGAAAAATACCCAACAAGATACTACAATTTCAGTAAATTAATTACATTTTATTACAAGTGAAATTTTAAAAATAAAAACCCTACACATGATAACTGCACTAGTCAATAAATAATAAATAAATGTACTAAGAGCGTAGCTACATGCGCAAAATAAAATAATAAATTTACACAATTATCTAATTAATTTACAAACAAAACAACTTTCTAGTCTCTTATCAGAGTACCAATATTTTCTTAGCATATACATTAAATCTCTGAAAAAATCTACACAGAAAAATATAAAAACATTTTGCCCAAGAATAATTTTAAAGAAAAGATTCATCTCTCTGTCGCATAGTAGAAGACACCCGGGAGGTGATGGTTGTCACTTCTCACTTTGGAATCTTCACAGTATTTCACACTTTTGTAGAACAACAATTGTAAGTATTACTTTTGCAGAACAGCAATTGTAGATATCACTGCTATAGAACCGCAATTGTAGACATTACTTTTGGAGAAACGCAGTTGTAGATATCAATTTTGTAGAATAGACATTGAAATTATCGCTTTTGTAAAATTGACGCTAGAGAAGACACTTTGAAATTTTACCACTCCATCTATTTCCGCAATAAACACAGTCAAAATAGGACAATGGATTAGGACATCTATTAACTCAGATATCTTTCCAACCTAGCTGCCACCAATTTTATGTTTTTCATTAGCTGTTACGTTGTGACCCAGATTTTGTGGAAGGTCTCCGCAGTATGAAGGATCACACAGCTTAAGTAAAATTAATTCATTTATTTACAATTGTTAAGAGTTATACTCGAACTACAAGGAGTTTTCGCCTAATTACTTTTTGCAAAATGTCACGAACAAAATATCACGAATATAAATATATCTATATGAGTTCAGTCCTAAGAGATAGTTAGAGTTCACTAAATTAGAGAAGTAGAGGTATTGATGAAACGTAACCTCTATCGTTCACTCCTCGCGGGATTCCCTCTTCTTTCTCTCGTCGTAGGATCCACACTCGCCCTTTTCTTTTTTTTCTCCTTCCCTTTTAAATCCCAGGGTCAGTCTGTCTCATGCCCCCTTCGATTCATTTTCATTTCCGATTGGACGGCCAATGACTTTTACACACAACCTCCGTCTCTGTCCCCAACACCAATGTAATATTTTTTTTTCCTTGAATTTTTATTTTGGAGAATAAATCTCCAAATTTTGTTACTTTATATAGAACGATAAATTAGTTAACAAGCAATATGAATAATGTCATTTCGAAAACGGTGCAATCATTCAAAGAATATACTACAAAATATGTCAAATTTTTTTTCAAAATTGAAATTGTTAAGGGCTACTTTTATTTAAAAATAAAGTTTATTAAAAATGAAAAATAACGAGTTTTTCCAATTTTTTTTGAATAGATGAAGAAAATAAATACTTTTTTTTCCAGAGCTACTCTTTTTCTTTCTTTAAAGAAAGACAAATTTCTAAAAAAATCCTATTTGCTCAAAAAGGTTTAAATAGCGAATTTTCCTTGAAAAAGTACTAATTTTACATAAAACGTGAATAGCATTAGCACATATATATTCATATAATACGTAAGAAATGTATTTCAAGTAGAAGAGAGCTTGCGATATTTTCTGAATGTTACAGACAAACACAAATAACGTAAATTAATAATACGTCACAGTTGCTAATGTTATTTTTCAATAAATATTATTTAATTTATCTTACAAATTTATGCAAATAAGATCGTAAAACAAGTAACTTTTCAAAATAATAATAAGTAAAAATGGAAATGCAGTAAAATACTCTAAAGTACAGTGACCAATGTAACACGAAAGATTAAAGCTCTTCAGTTTTCAAATACATTTTAACTTGTAGACACATTTTTCCCATCAGAAAATAAATAAAGTTTTATTTAAACAAAAATAAAATTTGAAATGTTAACTGCTGAAAGTTCAAAATTTATTAGTTGTAAATATTAATTTTTTACTCTATGTGTGTGTGATTTATTTTTAATTTCTTTCTCTATGTCTCAGCATATTTTAATTCGCTAAATTTAGGTAAAAAAGTGCAATATGTGTTAATTATCAAAACAGTTTGCTAAAAAGCTAACAAATAAGTTTATAACTTAAAACAGTCTCTTTGAGCATAGATAAAAGCTAACAAGGACAAGTGAATTTTAATACTCAAGTTTTTATCAATGCAGTTCAGGGATTTATAATTTTTTTCTCAGAATATCCTCAGAATTTCTCATATAATTACACATTAATTGTTCAGTGTTACGCTATGAGCTGCGAACACGGCTTGATTCACTGACTGATTGTTGCTGGAACAGCGAATTTGAAGAAAACATTGCTTTATAACAGAAAAAAAAATGAATTTTAAATCAGATTTGGTTCCCTAAAAGAAACGAACAGACTGTATAAATTTAATGCAAAAAGACGTTTATTTATGGAAAAATTGTTTCCTTTTCTATGAGCTATATATTTGTTGAGTTATATATGTAATACGAAATATAATTTATTTAACTGAGATGAAATTATATTTCTAATTCATGAATCCGTTATATAATTAATATCAAGTGTAAGAAAATATAGCACGTATTTAGTAGAAAATAAAAGAATTTAATTAAAGCCCCTGAGTAGATAGACAGTTTGCTTAAAAACATGATCTAATAACAGAGGGATCTTAAGTAATTCCACGACATTTTGAATGCAATCTCGTTTGAAATTTTCCCTTGATTTCGACATGTAGAATTTCGTCATTCTAAGAAAGAGATTAAGTTAAAAAATAACTGAGTTGTTAAAATAATACAAATCAGAATGAGTTTATTAATTTATGAATAATAATATAACATAATTAGAAATGTGTCATCATGCATGAGATATTAAAACTTTAATAGGTTTTTCGAGATTTCAAATACATAAAACCCTAGTTATCACACGTACTTTTAGCCACAATAACTAAATATATTTTTTGGTGTTTAACTTTAAAAAATCTGGTCAGTGCATTTATATTTTATCAGTTAAACTTTAACAAGTTTTTGAAAAGCTAAAAAAAATTAATTTAATCATAAATTGTTTTTTTTTTTTTTTTTTTTCAAAAAAATTTTAAAAAATACTAATTACAAATGCAATATTAATACTCTTATCATTTTTTCCTATTGATATAATATTCAATTTTATTTATTATTCATATTATTTTTAAACAACGCGATAAATTTAATTAAATTTTTAATGCATTAAAAAAGAGATTTTAAAATTTTCTCTCTCTCTCTTTCTTTTTCTTGAGTGAAAATAATGACTAGATTTTTTTAAAAAATAGAATACGAAATGAAAGGTAAGAAATATGTTATATGAGAAATAAGTTAAAGAAAAGTTCCAGGAATTTTTTTTTGAAAATAAAATATTGAAATTTTTTAATGCGTGCAATATTAAAATTGATCATAAATAATATATTACAAATAAATGACTTGATGAAAAATGACAAATTGATAAAATATTACAAAAATGCATGACTTAAAATTATGGAGCATAATAGAATTTTTTTTTGTTTCGAATGTTTTCGTTTCTAAGATGTCTTATTGGATATTTCAAACTTGCGATGTAGAATGAATTGACTATATACATTTATTTTTAATCATTATAGGAAGCAAGTGTAGTTTGTTTAAGATAACCTCTTCCCCCAAAACTCTGACAATGCTTATTAATCTTCTGATAGATATCTGAAACGTATCATTTTTCAAAATCGTGATCATTCACGTTTGATATATCATTCATGTCTTTCGAAATAGTTAGATTTGACATCCCCTTTCGGCCCAAACATCCATGGGAGATGATCTATTCTTGAATTTCATGTTCTATTGTTTTCATTGTAAAATTAATAAGGGGAGGATTTCTGAGTTTGTTTCGGTGTGTCTGTTATTTTTTGAGTCGCTCCTAAATAACTGAACTGTCTACCCCGGAGGAACATCTATATTTCAAAAGAGTACACAAACTATAATTTGCGAGAGAACTACTACAATTGAAAATTCTTTAGTATATTTGTATACAGAGTATATTTAGTATATTTGTATTCTTTAGTATTTGTATATCGTTCAGACAAATAGCAAACTAGGTTTAAATTTTTAGAAGAGGTATCAAATGAATGACTGATGTTCAAAATTTAAGGATAAAATTTTAAATCTATTGAAATTCCTAAGAAAAATGTTTATAAAATGAATACATACGAAGAAGAAAAATTAAACAAAATTCGAAATATTGTCTCTAACAATTCAGAATAAAAGAACAAAATGTAGCAGAAAATGATATTAAATTAAATAAAGGGTTATTTGGTTTTGATAATAAATTATGAAATTTTAAACGTAAAATAAAAGAATTTCAGATATAAGAATTAAGCTTTTACAATGAAGGTTTTGAACTTCATTTTGTTATTTATAATTTAATTCAATTTACCTTTCCTGTAATGATAACTGTCAATGGAAATTTGTGTAAGTTACGAACAACAAAACTAATTTTTTCGCGGTAAATTAAATAATAACTAAACAAAGCTGAAAAAGAAATAACCATGAAGTAATCAAAATGTTAAAAATCAATTCTTACAACAAAAATTACACACACACATATGTATTCAAAGAGGTTCTCAACATCCATTATATTTATTTAAAGTTTTATGTAAATATTATGAAATATTAAATACAGACCTATCTAGTTCCTAATAATAAATTACTATGAATGGACCTTTAAACATACTACATAGAATGAGATATTTTCTACATTATTATGATATTTTGATTTAGTATATAATAAATTACGGAAGATAAAGCAAAAATTGCATTATTAGTCTAAAGTAATTGGTAAACTAATTGATACATTTCTAATTTACTTTATAAATTAATTTTTTTTTCTTTCTTTTCAATTAAAAAATATTATATATATTAAATTAAGTACATAATCAATGGATAATCTTCCCCAACCAGAAAAGTTTTTGACACACCCTTAAAACGTTTTGCTAAATTTCCTTAAAGAACTAAAATGCTTTAGTTGTTGATGTTAAATTTATTTCAAGAGTAAAATATAACTCAAAATACTCAAATTTAAATTATATGCTATTTCTAAGGATGATTCTGCCAAAAATAATTTTATTGAAGTAAGCACAAAAACTCTACATTTGGGTTTAATAAAATGTTATACAATTTTACAACTTTTATATGAAAACAGAAAAACCTAGCGAATTTTTTTTTCACTTTTATATATTTTGTGTTTAAAACACAGCAAAACTATGAGAGAAAAACATAAAATATAGCCTGCAACAATTTTTGTAAGTATTTGAATGTAGCAAATATTGAATTTGATACGAGAAAACATTGTTTTAAGAGAAATGGAAAACACTTAATTTGAAATCAATATCCTCTGTAAAGCACAGCCAATAATTGCAGAATAAAAGAAAGCCTCTTTGGGCGCAGAGAAGATGAACTACTGGATTGGATCCAGGGAAATGTAATCAGTTTCTCATTACGCAACATGTCATTTTAAATAAAAACAATTTCTTTAAAAGAAGACCAATAACGATAATAAATATGCATCAACAATTGAATATTATAAAAAAAGATCAGAAAGCCATTTTAAATGATAGATTAATATTCTTTTTATCTGGAAACCAAATGCACTCTGACACCTCAAATCGCATTAAGAATATTCTACGTAATAGATGGAAAACGTCTTAAAAGTAAAAGAAAATGGCCATACAAATATTTATTAAAGCTTAAAGATACTCTATCATTTTGTGAAAAAAAAAACTGTTTATAATTATTATAGCTGAAAAAAATTAATCAACTTTGAAATTCAGGTAACTTAAGAGAAAAATAGAATAATAATAAAATTATTTTTGTTTTAAAATAGAAGTACATAAATACATAAACACAAAGAATATAGATTTGTTTTTGCTTCCTATTTCTTAATGTAGTTTTAAGAAGCATCGTTATATAAATGCATAATGAAAGATTTATAAAATGGCAATACTTAATTTCTGAATTCCTATATGAATCAGTTTGGACCTACTGTTAAAGATGTTTATATATATATATATTTATTTATTTTTCGTTTGTTTGTTAAATAAAAGTACAAAATTGTAACTAGCTTTATAATTATGAGTATTCGAAGTTGTAGAAATAATTGTTTTGGTGTTTTTATTTTTCATTTATTCTGTTTTTATATTTAAAAAAATTATCAGTTAAGTTTTCAGAAGAGATACATTAGGTATGCTGTACATGTTCACGTTCGCAAGTATTTTAACATATCTTTTCAAAAAACATGACTATAATAAGTATGAAAAGGAGTGTATCAGTGATAAGAGCATATTCATGCTCTGATATAGTTATAATCCTTTTGCGACATGCTCTAAGTTGCAAGTACCGGTCATTTGATAAAGTGGTAACTATTCGCCTATCTTCAGTACGTTTTTAAGAATTTGAATCAGTAGCAATAAAAATGTTCCATAACCAGCTGACCCCGGAACGGTTGATACATACAAAGTTCATCTTATAAAGTCATATTGTTAATTATATGCTACCCTTCGTCCTACGCTTCTCTAACGGAAATCTGCTGGAAATGGTCCTTTTTAACTAATTATTTTCCCTTTAGGTACCTTATTTAAAAAAACAGTATTTCATTGACATGTGGTTCCCAATCCAATTTACGTAAAGCAAAGTGCAAAGTAAGAAATATTATTTTACATATTGATAGTTGATTCAGCTTTCCGTTCTCTGTAACATATCCAAATGTAAATAGTTTCGAACTGTAGGGTGTCCTGTTCAAAAGTACTTTATTTCAATGTGTGTTGGCGCACAAAATTATAGACATGTAAATAAAAAATAAAGGTGCAAAAGAGTAACTTTCACCAAATTTAATAAAACACATCAATGCACTTCTATATATGAATCTTTGGTTGTAAGGATAATATACAGTCAATAACCAATTTTAAGCCGAATATTATCTCTGAGTAAAAACATAGATTATTAATGAAATTGGTGCTGTAAATCTGTAACATATTTCCTTCAATATTTAAATCGACAGCCATTTTAATGTTTATCTAAACAGACAATATGCTCAATTTTAGATACGTCAGAGACAGACAATGCTGTTTGTCAACCATCCATATAGAATATCCAAGATCACTCTCCTTTGTTTCTCTCTCGTATCCCTCTTAACTTAATTAATACTAATTTATATTCAAATGATTATGTATCAGCTTACCAGCTAACTCGATCCCATACACATAATCTTCCTTTATAATACATTCAATTCGTATAATTTTCTAACTAGTAGTTACGGGAATCCAAACGATTTAATACGATGAATCACTTTAATCTACCCATCCATCAACTTGCTATTTTCTCTCTCTTACTTCTTTTTCATTTCAAATCTATTTCGCTTATACATCGTTATCTCTAATTGAATTCAATGCATAATTCTTATTTTACTCTAATTTATCAAATTGCGTCATAATTTTGGCAAGAAGTTATAATTGCCTAAAATTCAAATTACCTATATAATTTTCGAGTATAATGAAGATAAAATCATGAATTTAGTTCAATGTAATAATTCTAAATTTGTCAATTTATTCTCAACATTTCCTTTTGTGTTGAAATTTTCATATTTGAAAAACCGCCATAAAAAAGACAAAAGGAGGGACTTCTATAGAGAAAATGAATCATAGTATTGAGCCATCATAATATCTAATCCACATTTTTGCTAAAGTCTAATTTAATACTTCCCAAACGTGTTAACTTGGGTGAGATGGAGCACCAACTTATTGAACAAAATTTCGATGAATAAAAATAATGACGATGTGGAAAAGATAATTGTTCTAGAATATATATATATATATATATATATATACATTATAATTTACTTTTTCTTATGGATGAACTAAATAAAAAAAATCTATGATAATTGCGACTGGAATCTGCAGTATTTTTTTTAAAAAAATTAATAATAGGTTCTTCATAACAGTAAAATGAAAGAGAATGTAACGAAAACATATTGAAATTATCTTTCAAATATTATCTTTCAAATCCTGATTTAAATTTATAATTTTTGTTCTTCTTCTAAATAGAAGATATGAACAAAAACCTCAATTTTAAAAATTATCATTCCCATGTGACAATGCTCCAAATCAAACAATCAACTGTCTTTTGCCTCCAAACTATATAAATATTTTTAGTAGATGTATATACCAAAACTATAGATTTCTCTTTTAAATGAATGCTATCCCACTCTTGGTAGATGAAAGAATGGAAAAAAATACTGCTGTTTGAAAAAGAATGAAAGCACAAAAGAAATAAACCTATTTTTGCTGAATAAATGCAAACCACGGACGAATGCTAAATAAAGCTTAGAACTCCCGGTTGCAGAGATTTCTAAAAGTTAGTCGTTCCATTTTATACTTGTGTTGCTTATATTTTGCTGCTCTGAACTGCAATCTAAGCGAAATAGCGTTGATTCAGTTCATTCAAGGATAAATTGCCAATTGACTTGATACCGCTGAAAAAGCGTTTCGAAGAAAATATTAATGGTTATTTTGACGTAAACTTGAGTAACACACTCTAAAAGTTATTCAGTCATGGTAACTTTCATGTTCATTATAATAAATTTTGTACCGATAAAAATATATATTTTGCATATTTTTGTGAAGTTATTTTTGTCTAATTTATAAATCCTGTAAACACTTCATTGACTTTATTATGGACACAAATATTTTAAAATACAGTAAAATTTATTCGTTTCTATAAATAGTAATTCAGGTTTGTATTTGATTTTTTTTTCTTGTTTTTAAATGCAATTTAGAGTTTAAATTTATTCTCGTTTTTAATTTAATAGAGTTATAGAATAACCGAAGAAATATTGATTTATTGAGGCATTATGTCTAAAATGAAAGTTTTAAATACTTTTTATAAAAAAAGTTTAATAATTTTGGAATACTCTAATATTGATGTGTTTATTTTGGAGAAAAATTAAAAATTGTAAACTATTTTAATTTTAAATTGTTCTCTAAACTTTAAAAAATGCGAATATAATATTATGGTTTTATTTTAAAAGGAGTATGTTAATAATTTTCTTTAAAATGTGAACTTTCCTTAAGCCAGAAATGAATACTTAATATATTAAAACTTATTTCAAAAGTAAGAAAAATATTCAAGTACGATTATCCATTTGATCTTATATTATTTATATATCTCTGCAATATTAATACATGTTATAAAGTTTATATTTTAGAATGAAATTAATACTTTTTTATTGTATAGGAATACGTGAATATATTTTTAAAAATGTTAATATTACCATTTACAATATTCTATATAACTTAGTTTTACATCACACTTCTGGATGAAAAAAAATTATTATTTATTGTTAATGAGTGAAAATATTGTATTTTGGTAAAAAAAGTTTAAGAAGTGCAACCTATGCACAGGAAAATTAACTTGAACGTAGTGAAATCTTTAAAGTGTCTTTTATGTAAAGTTTTTACAGTGGAACTATGTTTTCAAATAGATTTACTTATATATTATAAAATACATTAAGTAGTGTTTAATCTTACTCACTGATTACAATTTTATAAAAGAAAATCAAGATTGCTACACTAAATTTATTCAAGTATTTGATTTAAAATGTCAATACTCATGCAATAATAGTACTTCTCTACTCAAATGGTATTAGTTTTTTTTTATTTTTTTTTTATCCTCAAATATATTTGAAGTGTTACTTCATTTTTCATGCGTTACACACAAATCGTAAAAGTAAATTATGATTTTTATAAAGTTAGAAAATAACCTCATTTTAAAATATAAAGGATTAAATAAGAAACTTGTTCTATAAAAGAAATATATATATGATCACAAAGTCAAAACATGAATGTTATATGTAAATAATAATAAGCATCGAAAAATGTGTTTTAAGTGGGTGTCATATTTTTCAATATGCTACTGTAGCGCAGAAAGTTATGTTTAACTTTAATTTGAAACAAAATAAATATCAATTATTTTTCATGGTAACAATTGTTAAAGTTACTGGTACTTACGAGGGTGGTTCAAAAAGTATTTGTACTTGAAGAACAAATGGCCTCATTAAGTTAAATTCCTGTTACCATTGTTTGATGACATCTGTTAAACAGCTCCAAAACAAATCTGACATTGATTCATATTGTTACGAAAATTGTCCGGTGTGTGTAGGTTAACAATCCGACAAGCAGAATACTAGAAATATAGTAATTTATTCTTTAAATAATAATAAAATAGGAAGCAAAGACGACAACAAAACCGTACTTGCACAGATTTGCAACACTAAATAAACAGCAATCCACAGTTTAAACAAAATCACACAGTTTGCAAAGCAAGAAAGATAATCGCTTTCACTCCGAAAGACTAACTCACTGATTATCAGCGGCACTGTCTATTTGTACCTTTAAGACAGGATGTGACGTCACATAGAAAGCTCTTCAATGTTTCGGTCCTATTCTGGAAACTTCTCGACGAAACTAGATTTTAATTGAAGATTCGTGATGCCTATTTTTGTCGCCAAATTTATCGCCAAGTCACAAAGTTTGTCGCCAAGACCGGGGTCGAATTTCTGCTTTCCCCCTTGGCGTCCCGATAGCCTGTGAAAGTCTCAACATTTCATATTTGTAACAATATCTTAGTTTTGATTTGGTAGTCATCTGCTGCCAATTCAAAATTTGATTACACCGAGCTTTACAACGAAAATCAAGCAAATATGAAACTTTTGCGTAGCTTTTGGTGAGTATTTTCCAAAAATGGCAAGATGGTCTCATTGGCCGGAAAAGTTATGATACAAAATGTTGGAGCTTAGAAAACCATCATAATCACAAAAACGAATAATTAAGGCTTAGACACCTATTTAGTGAGTAATGGTACTTACTAAAATCAAACCATCTGTGATTTTATGAGCGCCATCTCTTGGAGTTTCTAAGGGATGACTTTCACCTCGTATTTAAAATTGTAAAAATCCAAAGGCATGAAAGTAATGTTTTAAAAGAGGGTTCACTGTCTAAAAGGAAGACAAATTGATGAAAACTTAGTAATCAATATCACTGAAAACTTATTCATTAGGATAATAAATGAAAAACAACCCCGGTAAACACAGTTAAATTTTGCTTCAGTTCTGAACACAAATATTATAATTTATTTTTGAAATGGTTTTTAGATGAAATATGTATGTATTATACTAATAACGCATTAGAAAAATATAATTGTTAATCGAACTATTTCTTTGAAATAAGATTAAGAATAAACACACATTATTAGCTGAATATAATTGGATATATTAGGAATATCAATTTTGTTCATTCAGGCGAGAACACAAATATTATTAGTAAAAATTTGCATACATTTGAACATAAGATATATTTATCAGCATTTACAACTTTAAAAAAGTGAACAAGATAAAAATATTTTATCTTGTCCAACTGATTCTTTAAAAGTATAAAGTAAATTTTGTTTTTTGGAAAAAAACATAATTTACGTATCATCATACTTTTCTATTATTACTTTTTTTTATTTATTTTCTGTAATTTCTGTTTAACTCAGGACCTACTAGCTAGATTTCAAAACGTATTTACTTTTCGAAAGTTTATGTTTGTAATAAAGGAAAGTCATTATAGAAATATTTAAATATTTCCATAATTCCTGCTTTTATAGTTTTTGATTCTTGGCAATCCTGGTATCTTATACTAATTGTTAGTTACTTTCATAATAGCTTTTTCATGGTGTGATCTTCTATTTTTTTTCCCTTTTATTTAAGAATAGTACGATACATTTGCACTGTTACTGAAGAACTCGAACTATAAACATGCTGTTTCAAAATATTGTAAGAAGTTCGTTTTCAAAACAAAAGTCAAATTTGAAAGCAATGATTAATTGCATAAATTTATATATTTTGATTTAAATTAAAATGTATTTTCCAATGCAAAAAAAAAAAAAAAAAAAAAAACTCTACCATTTTTGTGGCATTTATTTGTAACTTTATGAAGTCTTAGATTCACAATTTTAGAAGATTCTAAAATTGTGAATCTAAAACTTCTATTAAGTACAACATTAAATGTAATGTGATGATAATAGTTTAAAAAAACCGATAAAAATATTCAGTAACAGGTAATGAACATGATACAGATATTTATGAGAACGTTGAGAGTGTTACCTATATTTACTCATGTCATTTCAATTAAGTTATTCGCAGTGTTTAAACTCTGAATAGTTAAATATTTAATGCGTCTTATTTTAATGAATAAAATCAAACTGCGAAGTACTTTTTCTGATTTTCCATAAAGTCAATAATCAAAAATACATAAAAGTATTAGTTGAATTAAAGTATGTCTTATAAACCAATATTTTATGCTTTACTTTAATTTTTTACTGTATAACATGTGTATCGAATTTCATTCTCGGTCATTAATTTGAAACTTTTAGCATTTTCCTGGAATGTTTACAATGTAACATTCCATGAATTATATGAAAACGTATAAGTATAACAATCCCAAATATAAACGTAACATTCAGATATCTTCCTATTTCACAAACAAATGTATATTTCGTATACTTTTCATCAACATTTATCGAGATGAACTAATGTATATATTTTAGAGCCAGTCTTATAAAAAAAAACATAAAATTATTTATATTGTGGATATGAAAATATTTGTATTCCTTTTAATATTTTGAATACCAAAATATTGAAAGTGCTATTTTATATTTAACTAAATTGTACTTGCAAACAATGACGTTGAAGAACGCAATTTATTTTGTTTAACTTCTTTTATACAGTACTTTTTGTATATTTAAACATGGGTAGGGGTAGTGGCTTGAACAATACTTTAATAATTAAAATAATGTAAATCAATTTTTAAATTCCAAAAATACATATATTTCTTTCAAAAAATATATGCGTGTAAAAACAGTAACGCAATTTTTTTTATTAATTTTATATGTAGTAAAATAAATTTTATACATTCGAAAAAAATATTGTTTGATTCGTAAAATTAAAAAAATTTAAAAAAATCCTTAAGTGGAATTCAATGATAGTTATTTCAAGAATCTCTAATCTTGCAATCAAAAAGCATATTAGTAACTGTAATCATATCGAATGTTGCTAATATAGCTAGTAATTTGGCATCAATTTAGTTACTGATTCCCCAGGCTGCAGTCTGGATGCTTTAACAGTGTATGACACTAGGTGAAAGTTCTCATCTAGGCCATAGATGGACCCACGTCTTATTCAAATCATTATTTTCTAACAATCAGACTCTGGAAGAAATGGGCAAGCTAACATGAAATTGCATTAAAACATTTTTCTTTCTATACCCATCTTTTTTGGAAACCCCCTCCATTATCCTTTGATTTTAAACCTCAGAATGCAGTTACACAAATGTCTCTTAGAATAGTTACATTTTACATTTAAGTTAGTTTCATTCCTTATCAGAAATTATGTAAACGAACTCAATTTCTTATAATTAGATATAAGCATGATAATTCTATAAACAAGTACTATCTCTATCTCCATATTTTATTCTAATTCTTTTGACGTAAGAAGGATTAATTAAGCTTAAATTAACATTATTTCATACACATAACATAAATACAGCCTAAATTACTCGGTTTCTTAAACTGACTGAAAATATTGAATATATTCAACTTTATCGAATTTCTTCGCAGGAACTAATTTTCTTCTTGGATTTCTTCTTTGTTCCGGAAGAAAAGATTATATTTAGAATATATTTGACACTCTGTATGTATATTATATAAGATGCACCCAATTTCTAAAATTGTGATTAGTTGATTTAGTATAACGTATGTCCAATGATATATGAAAGCATTTATTGGTAATACGTAAGTTGATACCTAATTTTTTCAACTTACACGCCATGCTGCAATCATATCGAAAGGCCTTTCGATGTATGTATATATATATATATGTGTGCGCGTAGGTGTGTGTGTGAGGATACTATCGACAAAACCCACATTTTCTTACATATGACAAGTATTATGAAAGTCCGGTTATATATCAATACAACTTCTCATAGATTATCAACTAATGAACTAATCATCTCCAATTGAACTGAGGAGGAGATATGTTTCCAAGCTAGTTTTACAAAAAAAAATTTCTTTCAAAAACACTATTTGTTTTAAAGGAAACTTTTCTCTATGTTGTTGATAAAAGTAGATAAATTTACTAATATTTATAAAAATAGTTTTTTTTTGTTGGTTTTAAAACAGATTATTTTGTAGTTTATTTAGAGATAACTATATAGTCACTAATCATACACAATTTCCAGTTTTAGGCTTAGCTTATTTATAAAATAGCCAATCAGATGCTTCTTTGCACATACGCATGAAAAAGGAAGATGAGACATTTCATATTATCCTTTGCACACCCATGAAGAAGTTTAATTTATATGTTCCTTTATTGGGATTTTTTTAGTTTTATCTATAGCTTATTAATGAATGTCCCAGAAAGCAAAAAAAATTTATGTTTTCAGAATTTTTTGTTTGAGTAGGCACTTGAAATTTTTATAAGCAAAAAATCTCGAAGATGCATTTAAGTGATACATTTTGTCGATAGCTAAGCAAACAAGAAACCGTACATCTTTTTTTTAAAAAAAAATGCTTTCAAGAAAATGATCATAAAAAAGAAATCGGTGACAAGAACGAAACAACAAATACAGAGGCTCTTTAAGAGTATATACAGTTGTCGGAAAGTAAAGTCTGCGTATTGTCAACAAAGTATTTTTTCATGCTCGAACACAGAAAACGAAAGAAAGCAAAGAGTTTAACTTAAGTGAAAAAACACATACAACTCTAAAGTATACCCATCTGAGGACCTTGTAAATATATATCTTTTTAAACTTTTATTTCCACCAAAAAAAAACAATTATGACTTATTTTTTGTCATCAGAAATTCATGATATCAGTTCCAGAAACCAGTGTTTCACAGCAAATGAATTCGAAAATTATTTTTCTTTGTTTTCACAATATTTTTTTCCTTTTCATATTCTTGAATTTCTTCTCTCTCCAAGTTTATATATATATGTTATATGTTTGTGTGTCTATGTCTGTGTTCTTTTTTCATATTCCTTCCATTCTGTACATTATTAAGATATTCTGTCTTTATATTTCTTTTAATTTGTGAATTCTACTGTATTTCCTGTATATAAATATGCAAACATAACTTTTTTCTAACCACTTTTTTAAACAATAATTGACTTCGCAATCTATGCCTTGTCAGGTAAATTTTATTAACCGTTTCAGACAACAATTTTAATATTTTGCTTCATTTTTTTTCTTTGAATTTCGTAATAAGTCAAAGAAATTGAAGAAACAGAGTTTTCCAATACGAATAATTTGGTTTCTAAATTCCATGTTTGCAAAAATAAGAGAATCAGAATAATGCATCAAAAATGAATACAAAGAGGAAATGTGGAAATTTTAAATTGTAAACAATAAGGGTTCATTCTGTGATATTCAGGAACCTGTTTCATGAAAGTCATGAAAGTTGTTTTGGAAGATATCACTGAGCTTCATCTTATGTGGACCAGATGATTTGAAGGTACATCTGGCCACCTATGTCACCTGATATGGCACCATGAGACTTCTTCCCCGTGGAGCTGTCTCAATCGGAAAACTACTCAAATAAATTTGCGAACTTTATTGCATTTATATTATTTCTCTGGAACGGACTTACGTTTGTGTTATTCACCTTAAATGAGATCTCAGAACACTTAAATTCTTTTCTCGTTCAAATCATTGTTCACATAATGAAAAATTAGATTTGTATAGACTCAGATGTAAGGGGGGTTGCAATAATCAGGGAGTGAAAAATCTCTCTCTCAGACACAGTTTTCTTAGTAATCACATATATATATGGCCTTTTTCTGAAATCCACGGTAGAGAAAGGAAGATGTGTAAGAAAAATCGCGCTTTATACTTTCCATTACAGTACCGTCTAAAGTATCTCTGCCTGTGCCTTGTATGGTGAACATTTCATGTTCAGATGTTCCTATCACCTCTTATATTTTTTATCATGAATTACGAGCCATCCTGTATTAAATATTGCATAACAAATTTCAGACCTACAGTAAATACGATTAACCTTAAAATTTATTAAAAATAAAATAATCTTGCTTTATGCATTTATGATGTAACGTATAAATATATTGATACATCTTTAAAATGCATTCTTCCATTTGAATATTAATGCAAAAATTGAGTAATATTAAATTTAAAATGTCAATTACTTTTTCTTAGAAATAAAGGAAATGAATAAGTAATATAGTTAATTTTGTAAGTCAAGATTTGAGAATGGAAAACAATCATAAAAACAATCTTATTTATTTACTAATACAGTTTACATTTTCCATCTTAATGATTCTATTCTTTAAAAGACTTTTTAAATATGAGGAGAGTTCATGAATAACTGGTCATAATTCATAAAAAAATAATTGCATTCACTTACAACACTCTCCTCTAACACTCTCCTTAATAAATCCTCTTTAAAGTAGTTTCTATCGATTGCTTTTGATTTACCCAAAATTTCCGGTCTGCAGTAGCAAATTGGTCGAGTACTCGTGATCGGCGTTTTTCCCTTCGATTCAAACCCGGTACTATAAACCCCGGTACTATAAAATATCCACCGTGTAATGGAACTGATGCACGTCAAATCTACTGAGACTACAAGTCATCTCATTGGCATGGTGTGGAAGTTTGATGAGGGATGTGCAGCTTAAGGGTGGTCCTCGTCACTTGTCCGAGGCTCAAAATTACCAGGTCCATTAGTAATAGCCTTCGTGTTGCTTCTAATTCCGAATTTAATAAACAATCAATCAGTAAATCAAAACTATTCGAGACCACGTTCAGATGCAGAACTGAAAAGCTTATTTTAACCAATTAGGGTCTAGGAATATATTTTTCGACGACTAGGAGAAGTGCCAGTAATGGAATAGATAAATAAAAGAATGACTAGGGGACAGATGATGAAAAATGGAACTATATGGCCACATTCGACTTCTAAATCTCAGATTATTATCTAATATTTCCCCCTCAAATTTTAAAATAAAATTTCCTTTCCTTTCCGCCGTTGGTACAGTTTTTCTCATTTATACAATTTAGATTACTGGTGTTTAGATGTATTTAAGAATAATTGATTAAATATCAAGAGAGCCTATCGATTGTTTACTTTCTGTTTTGGAAAATATTAACTTATCTAACTTAGCAACTGAAAACAAATAATAACCTAATGTAATAATAACAAAAATGTAAGAAATTTAAGTATATAAAAGTACTTTATTATATAAGTGCAAAATAACTTGAGTTTCAAAATCACATAAAATTGCTATAAAGAATTATATTTAACTACTGAAAATTAAATTAATACGTTGATGAAAATGGATACATATTACAAAGTTTCAACTTAAAAAGTTACTTCTGATTTTAACAAATATGAATGTAATTTTTAAAAAAGAAACATTCCTCATTCTGGAAGTGTTCATAATTTCTTTCGAAATCCACTTACATGAGCCACGTAAATCTTTGTAACCTATATGTTTGAATAATAAAACTTACTTTCTGTGTTTTTCGACTAATGTAAATAAAACTATTCGTATAGGAAATACACAATCAGAGAATTGCATTATTTATACTGTTCTATCTTCTTCATATAGAACGGAATATCATCAAATTTTAATTCATACAAAGAACTAGCTGAGGTATCAGAAAAAATTATTTTGCATAGTAATTGATTCCTTTTTATATGCTGTAGTATATTACAGCTATTAATGTTTTTTTTTAATTTTTATTTTCATGATATTATAAATTAAAATTATCTTCAATATGTAAAATGTTAGCTACAATCAGAGTATCGTAAAGTCTTATTACGAAAAATAATCGAGACAGTTATTTAAATATTATTTCATTTTCTTAAGAATTTGTTACATAGATACCATACAGAGTTATATAATTCTCCCAGCGTTACTTGATTTTCCGAAGGCTTCCATTGCAGAATTCAGTAGATTGAATTCTAACTTCTCTGTAATGAATGTTACTTCAATGGACGGCATTGTGAAACCAAACAAATCGACATGAATTGTTATAATTTACAATATAATGTACATAATATTCAGTACATATTCAGAATACATTTTTCCAGATATATTTTTTAGTAATAATTGGAACTTTATTATACTTTTATGCAGAATCGACTTCTTATCTCCGCTCTACAGTAAAATAACAGTCGAATAAAGGAATGTTACATGTTAATTAACTGATTTAAAAGCCTAAATGTTCAAAAATAAGAATAAAGATAAATATAATGATTTATGTCACGCCTTCGGGAACAATCCTGAGGAGAAAAATGTCAAATAGCGATAGCAGAAAAAGACGAAAAATAACTACTTTTAAAGTCACTTAAAACAGACTAAACCAAAAATAAGAACAAAAAGCAAATTTTTTAAAAGTGCGCCAGTAAGATAAAGATTTATCTGGGAAAGAAAAGAGAAGAAAAAAAAAAGTTGCAATCTTTTCCACGGTTAGTGATAAATGTCCCCTATCTTCTGCCTTAAAATGAATGAATTTCGCAGCTGCATTTTAGAACTAACTAACATTGCTGTTCTGTTTGAAGTGCATTGTTTGGAGCGAGATGCAATCGTTATTGTGTTGAAAGGGCTCGTTTGGGCAAATAATGGTACTTTGTAAAAGCTTTTCAATTTGAATATGCTTTCAAGGGAATTATTTGGTTCTTTTCCTGTGGTTTTGAACAGTTAATAGCAAATGCATAAAATGCTCCCCTTTTTGAGCTTTGCTTCTTTAATGCTGTGTTTAACGTATTTCAAATTATTTAACATGATGGAGATAACTACATTGTCGATATCTTTTGAAACTATTATGGATGAAATTCTTCAGAAAAAAATATGTGTGGCGAGGTTTTATATTTAAATTATGTTATATTGGCAATAATTTAAATAAAAATGCCCATAAAACTTACTTTCTAAAAAATATTAATAAAGGCTATATAAAAATACACATATATATAAAAAGTATTAATATATATATATATAAACAATTGAGTGAAAAAGTAGCGGATATTTAATAATAATTTGGAAAAAAAATTGTTTGACATTTAAAAATTACTTAAAAGATTAATGTAAATATGTTATAGCTTTAACCATTGTATATAATCATTGTATTTTATATAAACTCAAACCTAAGTAAGACAGAATATTTGAGATCCATAAGTTTTACAAAATGTACATGATTCTCCATTATTTCCTAATTTAATAATATTAATCCATTAATTTTATGATTTCATAAACTCACGAATAAGTCTATTAGCCATCAAAAATGTCAGTGATCACACATCAATGAATACTTTAAGCAACTTATTCTACATAGATGTAAATATGATTTAAAGATGTGTCTTAATTTGTCTATTTAAAGGAAAGTTTTAAAACACTGTAAATAATTTTAAAATTAAAATTCCCAGTCATATGTAACGTACAAGCAATATCATAGTTTAATTATCCTGAATCATTCCTACTATCTATACATCGATTAATTACTTCTATGAGTTCATAGAATTGAATACTCTTGAAATATATTATGTCAAACACAAGGTAAATTATTTTAATTAAATCTTTCATACAATAATTTCTCCAGACTCCCTCGTGTAATAGATGTATTAAATATGTTAATAATTATGTTTCCTTTACAATTTTGTTAAATGAAATCCTATCTGTACATACAAATTTAAAAGTTATGGATTTATTTGAAATCTGTACATCGTTTATAAGTAAATATACTAATAGTTAGACTAAATAAGTTTAACTAAGGCGAGTATTCAAATTTAAAGTGCTATACAAAGAGAGAAATTTACTTTTAGGACATTAATCGTATAGAAAACGATTAATAGTTGGATTTTAAAACAATTAATTGTTACTATTAGAATAAGATTCATCATTTTTAACACTAAACAAAAGCACCCTTAAACAAAAAATATGCATGGACGAGAGATCCAATTCCGTAAAAATTTAGAAATTTTAACTTGAATGGAAAGAGTTAAAATTTGAAATAAAAACAGTTGTGTTGTAAAGACAACTTGCGTTAAATGATTGAATCGTTCAAACATTTGCTCAATATTTGAGGTAATGAATAGGCACATTAAATTCTTGGGAAGCAAATGCTTACATTCAAACAGCAAAAAACCTTTTAGCGTAAAAATTCAATGTCATCGATTGAAAATGGTTTCATTAGTAAAATGATATTTTGAGCTGATAATAATATAATGAATATACGGTTTTAATTCAGAGCTCCTGTTTGAATCTTCTAAAAATTTTAGTGCTTTTATTAGTTTCCTTTATTACGAGGTTAAGTGTTGAGATAAAAAGTCATAAAACTATAAATATATTTCAGATTGTATAACAGAATTCTTCAGAAACTGAAATATTTCCTCAATCGAACTGAATTGAAATAACTTACTCTGATTTTTACTTCTCATTTTTTTTTTAAATTTCTAATCTAAATTTTTAGTAAGCGTGTAATGATTCACCAATGTAATACCTTCTTGATTTAAGATTTTAGTTAATGATTACAGATATATTTCTTGTGGGGCTTTTAAGACTTAGCAAGCCTAAAATGTGTAAATAAAAGGGATTTGTCCTCTAACTTTAGAGCCTGTATCCCATAAATTCACAAACAATTTAACTGCCTCGAGGAACTCTTCAAAGTATCCCTTTAATGGCATGATGGGACATTTTTAAAAGATAAAGCAGTACCTGGAGAGTAATTGATCGTCTTGTAGCCTTCAGTATAGATATTTCTAGATGAAACTTTTCCTTTTAATCGCTTGTTTGCCAAGTTTATTTTGAAAGGTTACATTACTATCCATGCTGATTTTCAATATTCTAAGCCATTAATTAAATTTTTATTTTATATATATACATAAACACACACACACACACACACATATATATATATATATATATATATATATATATATATATATATTCAGATACTCAAAATAATTAAGTTCTTCAACATTATTTTTATAATATGAAACAAAAAAAAACGTTAATGTATAAAGGCAATATAAACTGTATAAGATATATTATCGGTACGTTTTTATCGTGACGGAGAGTAATAACTAATACATCGAAATGTATACATTTTTTCATGATGGAAACTGTATTTATTATTTAAAGAAAACATCATCATTAATTAAATGTAGAAATTAGAAATAAAATCTTACAAAATAGTTTAACTTCTGCAATTTCGAATCAAATTCACATAGGGAATAAACTGAAAGATATTTTGACCTCAAACTCATATAAGGATAGTCCTTATCGTAGCTCATAATAAACATTGAAAGTTTGATTATCTTTACAACGATTTGTGCTCTTTCTATATTTTCAGCAACGGAAATTTACATTAGAAATATATGGTTATTAAAAATTTAGATTCATTAATTTAAAAAGAAAGTGAAAGTAACTTTCTTTCATACAAAAATATAACTTGAAAAATATGTTTATGTTTTCAAAAAAAAAAAATTTCACTTTCATTTCATTCTTCTTGATTAATTTAATATACAAGACCTTTTAGAGCCAATGTTTGTATATGTACGGGAGTACACAAAGAAAGGAGAATAAGTTACTCCAAAAACTATTCCATGAAGTGATATTTTACAGCGTTAAGCAAAATATTTTTCTGCGTTTTTAAATGTGTTAACTATATGTAATCAAAAATATAAATATTTTTGAATGAAATTCTTTTATTTCATGAATATTATTGAAATTAGCTTTGTACATATTTCTAATACGTACTACTTTTTTCTTGTGAAAATTCTTATACTAAACCGTTAGAGAATATTATATGATATATTTCTTTTTCACACGAACTATTAAAAAAAAACAAAATAGATTTTGGAGCAAGTTATTACATATTTTTATTCTTATTTCCTGTTAGTTCTTTTTTAAAATTCAAACTCTATAAAGAACAAGCTATTTAGAAATTTCTAATCCACATGTAAACAAATATTTTGATTTAAATATTTGTTATTTTCTTCAGATGTGTTACTTATTTTCTGATTTTTTCAGGAATGAATCTATTACTTAATTTTTGTGCATGAGAAAACAGTAAAGTAATCAATGGAAGTGGAAAAATTTCAAGCCTTTTAACGTAATTTATTACAGTAATTTTTATACTATGTTTGGAATATAAACAGAGTCTTATCACCAAGAAAATAGTATTATTTTTCAAATATTTAATATAAGCAAATTTCTTAGTTCTTTTAATATTAATAATTTTAATATAATTTCTAAACTATTCAAATGCGATTTTTATTGGTATAATATGTGTCAGTACATTTCAATTTTATTGTTATTACTAGAAGCAGTGGCCAATAAGCTTACGTTTTAGGTAATATCAATATATTAATACCGGAACAGAAAATATAGTAACATCATTGTTTTAAAGAATATTTTCAATGAATTTAAATATATACTAAGATAATCATAAAATTAATATTAAGAGTAATATTAAGTATACAAACATTTAATAGAATAATTAATTATTAAACTTAAAATTAAAAAGGGCTTACGTTATCCATCATCATACATAAAATTTAACCTCTGTTTCTTCTCTTTATGTATAAAATAAAAATTAGCTTATCATGATCCAAATAAATTCTTATCTTCCCTATATATCTTTCGCCAACATGAGATAAATCGAATGCAAGATCTGTTTTTTATCAAACTGAAATTTATTTTTACTCAAAAAGACGGCGGTACCTGTGAAGTATTCAAGTTGGGAAAAAACGAGCCTTAGATAGCCGTAGCCTAAGAAAAACTTAATAAATGCCTGTGGCTGCAAAATCCGAGTTACAGATTCAGCAACATTCTTTTATTGGTTGTAATAGAAAATGCTCCTCGCTCTAAAATTTTCAGATGCTATTACGAAAGCACTGAATTGGACTTTTGGGAAATCAATGAAAGTTTGTTTTCTTATTTTCATGTGAAAGATTTGGACGTAATTTCGTTGTTTATAACAAACCATACTATTTTTGCAACAGACTTAAATATTTAATATAGTTGGTTTGTGTGTTTGCTGTATCATTAACTTAAATATTTTATTAAAAGCTCAAAAATGTTCCTTTGTAGGAACTCAGATAATAATAATACTATTATTTTATAATGTAGGATTCGGGCTTTAACAATGATAAAACTAAATTCAATAAGGTATACGTGCTAATAATTGATAATGGTTATATATATATATATATATATCAAAATGTATGTACATATTAAAAGCAACAGTAAAAATAAAATTCACACAAAACATTCTATTAAAAACATCACATATTAAAAACATATAAAATATCATAATGGCTTTTTATGGCTTTCTTAAGCCATAAAATTACATAAACCAATGCAACAGAAATTTCCAGAATACGTAAGAATCAAACATGAATTGTTTTTTTTTAAAATATAAGACAAAAATGAAACCAGTAATTTAAAAAATTACATCTAAGTTTAAAAAAAAAAAACGATATCTACCTATAAATACACAATATATACCTCAAGAGAGAATAATTACAAATAATTTAAAAATTAAGATTATGTAATTTGAAGAATGTTTCAACTTTGACTGAGAATAGTGTGCATACACTATTTCCACGGATGTGCAACCATACCGAATTCAGTAATTATATTAGCTTCTATTACGTTTTTTCATACAATTTATATGTATTGTTTTCCATTGTTTTCCTTATTTCTGTTTTTCTTTGATTGAATTGCTATTCGTATATATATCAATACTTAGCCTTGATCGATACTATTTATTTTAATGTAATTACTGAAATTGAGATGCTTATATCAGTAGACTATTCTCAGTCAAAAATCTGAAACAGTAATTAAATAACATTATCTCAATTTTTGAATTTTTTAAAGATATTTTCTCTTGATATATGTTTTTTGTTTTATATGGTAGAGATTAGCTTATTTGAATTTGTTGTAATATTTTAGGTTCCTGGTTTGTTTGTTTTTTTTTTTTAATTTATATATATACTCACGTAATCTGGAAATTTCTCCAACATTTGAAGTTTCTTTTACGTTTTCAGTGTGGCTACTTAATTTAATGGCTAAAGTGAAATGTTAATGTAACAGCTCTCCGGAACGATAAAAAAAGTTGCTTGCATTCCGCACACCTCCTGAAAGGAAATTATGGGGAATTGACGGTTTTATCAACCCCGCAAACGCAAACTTTGTGAGTACAATATTATTTAAACGTTTCGAAGAAGTAAGTGCTGCCAATCGGCAGATCCTAAAACACCATTCGGCTCAAATAATTTGCAAAAAAAAAAATATCGTGAATATATATTAAGATAAAAACTACCCTATCTCTAAGAGTTTGATCGACCGCACACAATTGTGCAGAGTTGGCGGTAAAATCAGTTTCGTTGGTTTGGGGAGTTGTCGCGGACAGCGTCACGTTTTTTGTAAAGGAAATGTCACATATATGTATGCGTAGATGTATGGCATGTATGTAGCATATATATATATAGCCATATATATGTATGCGATAGAGTATGGCAATGGCAGCATGTATATGTATATATATATGTAATAAATGAGTAAACATAATAATGTGTAATATGTATATGCTCTTCTTCTTCAACAACCATATGTACATATGCATTTGCGGTATGTATGTATGTAGCTAACTCTTATAACATACATATACATTTGCATTCCTTCTTTCTCTATACTAATAACCAATAATAATAATATGTATGTAATAACCATGCGATAGTGGCAACAATATTGTGTATGTATGTGTATATATAACTATATATACTGCGTGGAAATGTGTGTGGCTGTGTGTAGCAACTTATGCTCAACCAATAGCCGTGAAATGTGTAATGTGTGTATGTAATAATATGTAATATATATATGTAGCATTAGTGTATGTGTGTGTATTGCCGCTTGCATTGCATACGCGGGTGCCGTGGCGAGGTAGGCGGCGGGCGGGGGCGAGCGTGAAATTTAAATTTTGAAGCAACACTGAGAGAGACCGTGCCGAACAATGGTCACTGGACTTCCGCTTCGGAGCGAAATATGCGAAACCCCGCATGAGATCACCAGCGAAATCAACAGCGATGCACCGTCATAACCACGACCATCGATACCGTTGCAAATCCGATTAAATATCTCCATCAATTTTAAGGACTTATCTTTCCAATACGTATCTTTTTAGAAGCGCCAATATTTTCTCCGCTATATCATTCAGAACAGAAATAAAGTGGACATCTAATTAGGAGAAATGTCAAATTGAACGTATGTAGAAATGAACTTAGAAAAAAAAATATATATTTCAGCTAAGTTAAATTTTTCAATATCATCACTTAGTTTTCTATGTTTTTATTAAATTTGATATAATTGAACAAATTAATTTTAACTAAGTAATTTTTAAAATAGTATTCATGTAAATTGTTATTGTGATATAATAACATTGTTTTGATGTGCCATAATGAAGTGTTAATTAAATTTTGATACTAAGTTCTTAATAGTTATAAAAAAGTTAACATAATATTTTTGGATTGATTAAATATTATGAAAGTGATTTTTTGAATAATATTACACCATAGCGTTATGTATATTATCAAAGTTTGGAATTTTCTAAAAGTTTTTAACTATAAAAAAAATGTGATATTATTATATCTTAGATGAAATAGTTTTTGAATTTTATTTCTAAATTGATATGTTAGGCACTGCAATATAAAAATAACATTTATTTTTTTGTGTATGTAGTAAAACAAGATGTGTATTATATTTAATATCTAAGAATTTTTTAGTAAGAAGCATTTTTTGAATCTACAAAATTAAAGATCTTATTATTGACTACAAGTAAACAAAACTAGAAAAATAATGTAATGCTATATAAATGAATATGATTTAAATTTAATTTTTTACTTTATAAGAAAATGGATTGAACAAGTTTATTTGAATCTGTGGGTAGGATATTCTAAAATATTATAGAAACATCTATGAATTTACATAGTTTTGTTTGAATGAATAATTATGAAGAAATTTTGGCCGATTTTAGCATTTTGATTTGAAGAAAGCATATTGTTATTTAAAGCATTTTGAACGAAATGATAAATAATCATTGATTTGAATGATAGTGCTATATTGAATAGAAATGGTATATATTTTTTGAGAATAAATATGTTTTAAAAATGAGTCAACAATCTGTGTATTTTTGTAATGAAAAGAATTTTTTTGAATGTTTAATTATTAATAATGCTATTTTAAGTTTAAAGATTCTTTGTATTTAAAAGAATGTAATGTCTAGTTTAGATGATTTCTATATAGATGAAGGTATTAATAAGGAAGGGTGATAAGTAATTTAAATGATGAATAATATGAATAAATATAAAATAGAATAGCTGTTCTAGTTTGACATGCAAATCAATTGCTTCGTTC
>BMAW01006491.1:0-24379 GCA_019974015.1 Nephila pilipes | reverse complement strand
AATTTCAAATCCACCACACAACAATAGGTCCACAAAGTCGGCTTGTTAGTGGTCTAGCCGTGAAGAATTTATTTATTTACATTTACACAGCTTACATTTTTACTCACTCTCTGGACCGTTATACTCCTTCACCATACTACTTATTACCAACCAATTGTTTGCATCTTTTTACATTTTATTACCAATCAAACAATGACTTAAATCTTTTTTCAATTTATATGGTGATGAAGTGTTATATATTTTTTCATTTTGAGTATGTGATATACATCTTGAAGCTTAAAGAAAATTCCGTCTTACTACTCACATATTTGAATATTCATTTCTTTGAATTTTGTAAGTAATTTTTATATTTTGATTTGTTGATAATTTTTAGAATGATAGATTTTATTTGTAAATTTTATCGTTGAAGTTTTTGCATTTTTTAATCTTTGAACTCTTTTGTAATTTGGATTTCCCAATTCAGCCTACAAGGAATTATAGATTTTATTTTTGTGGATTTTATCGCTGAATTTGTTTGCATCTTTTAATCATGAACTCTTTTGCAATTTGGATTTCCTAATTCAGCCTACCAAGTCGCAAAGGGGGAAGGTTGGTACCATTGAACTAGTTTAACCCCGCTTAATCGGTCCTCAGCCCGATATTGCTTTTTGACTTGCTGGGTTCCATATTTTCATTTATTTTTCTTTCATTGTTGCATTTCTTTCTGGTTTTTTGTCTTTTTAAGTGTTTTAAATTATTTTTTCATAGATTTTCAGTATATATATATATATATATATATATATAATGAATGAGTGAGTGAAAAGGAACAATTTCTATTGCAGTCATGGCTGGACAGATTCTCCTAGTAATATCTATTGTTGGTGAATGAGAGAAAGGCGTTTACATGATGATGTAAACGTCTCTCTCTTATGGTGAGAGGCCATTACATTTCGTGAATTATTCTTCACATCACGTGGTATTGGACGAAGGGATTTTCATGGACTTTAGCTGCAGACAAACAGTCTGGCAGGGATTATCCCTACTACTTTGAAACATGGGATCACACTGATTTGCTACATTTTACGAGCGCGTGAATGCATAAATTTAAACCAAATAAGCATGGTATCAGGAAATAAGAATGAACTCATTACAGTAAGTTAAAGAATGGGAGAAATTAGGAAATTAAATTATGTTTCTAAGCAATTGTTATATATATATATACATATATATACGATGGAAAAGTAGTAGTTAATAACACAATGGAAGTAATGGAATCCATTCATAGAACTAGTATTCCAATGTAGCACGATGAGCAACGTAGTTTACATTACTAGAGAAAGGGAGAAGAGCGCCCGAAGAACACTTCATTAGTTCTATTCCAAGTTGAACATAAGGTGGCAGTTCCAGTTAAAACATGTTAAGTTGGTTGGCAACTGTATTTGAGTGTAGTATTAACATAGAATTTTGTGATAAAGAAAAAATAAGTGAGAAAAATAATATAAAGTAATTATGCAGGTCATCATATATATGTGTGTGCGTGCGCGTGTGTATGTGTGAGTGTGTTTGTGTGTGTGTGTGTGTGAAACTATAATCTAGGATGAGGAAAGCCTTGGTTTCTACACATTGATAAAATATTTATTTTCCCACATGCACAAACGGAGAGACCAGATCTTTTCTATAGGCAATTTAAATTCTTTATTAAATAAATAATGGAACTTATCATTTCATATTCTTTTGACTATTGAAAGGAATAATCATAGTTATTCTTTTCCATGCTTTCGTGAGGGGGCGGGGAAACTTGTTTAACAGCATAATGTGACGATATCTACTGAACCGACACCTTATTCCATGCTTACCGATACTGAGGTAACAGAATCATCAGATGCCTTTTGACAGGGGTTGAGCCAGGGTTGATCTCCTCGGGGTCTATTTATAGTTCTGTCAGTTCTGTTCAATGTCGTTGGAAAAAGTGTGCATCTCTCCCTTAAGCCTAAATGCGTTTTAACCTTTTGCTTACATGGCAAAGCTAGAAAGTTTTAATTATATTTTCACACTACAATATTATTAATTTTCATTGAACTTAGTTCTTCAGCTGTAAAATTTTAAAAATTAATTATTAAAATTTAAATTCGAATTTCTTAAAATTTATGTATCTTTATAACCATATTTAATTTTAATTCAATTGTTATGATAAAAAGATGCATTCTTTTAAATAAAAACAAAACTTGGTAAATAAAAACCTTAGCCTTCTATAGTTTCATTATATCATATAAAATGCGAATAATAAAGATGAATTAAATAAATGCGAAATATTCAGTCAATAGAACAAAAATGTAAAGCTGAATTTATTTACAATGAATAACTTTTGATCGACATTTATTCATATTTATTCAACAAACATATCAACTTCAAAAATTCCTCATAAAACGACAGCTTTCACGTTTTTAGAGATATTCCAGGAAATCTCATAAAATTTATGTGCCTATTTCTTGGTCTTAAAATAAGTCTATGTATCTCTACTTTAATTCCATACTGATGCAATAAAATGTAGAATTTGTATTCGCTATATAATCCTAGCACAAATATATCACTGCAATAACTAAAACAAACGATTTGTATTCGTTGGTATAAAGCCTCTATATAAAACTATTACTATTGTAGAATATAAAAGAGTTGGTAATATATAAAATTCATTCAGAACTTTAAAATTTCTTTTCATATAGATTTTCTCTTTTACTATTTTCCAAAAATAATAATTTATTTTAGATAGGGAATTTACTTTATATCCTCCCTCTACAATATTCTGAACTAAATTACGATAAGTTACGGAAACGATTTAACATACTGACAATTCAACAAACGAAACTGAATTATAAATTTTAGTTTATAAATATGTAATTTTGGTAAATTTGGTAGATTCAGCAAGATTTTATATTTCAAATGACACTGAATTCTAATTTATGACAATACTTTAATTTCTTTAGAAGTATATTTCTTCTTGAGAAAGTAGCACAGATTTAGAAAAACCAAAAATAAATTCATTTTATGCATGCAGTTTAATTAAAAAAAAATATTTTGTGCTAATATGTCAAAAATAACTGTATTATTTTTAGGGTGATTTCAAATCGAAATGTTCATTTTTATAGGTACTTTATAAAACAAATGACCATATAATAAAATTCGAAAGTAAAAAAGGAACATCTTGAACAAAAGCACAAGGTAAAAATATAAAATTAACATTCTATATCCTGAAAACAGTTGTACCTATCAAGTGTAATAGTAAAGTGTGGCAAACACGTTGTAATACTTCATAAAACGACAGCTGGTAAGGATTGCCAAGACATCTAATAATTTTAAAAAAAAAAATTACGATAGACCAGGCCTGTACAATCCAAAAGATTTTGTGGATCGTTTTGGAATCCCTATTTTATATCGGTGAACCGCACTGTATATATATATATATATATATATATATATATACATATGTATATAAAGATCGACAGTTGACATCACAATAAAAGTAATAGAATGCATTCCAATACAGCGCGCAGAGTGACGTAGTTTCGTTTTCAAGCGAAAGGTATATATATAGCTTTATTTTGTGCTTTTTACAGCGAATCAAAATTTCATGTTAAAAATTACTACTACTTTCAATTTTCAAGTCGTGGAAAGCGATAAACCCTTTTGAAACTCATTAGAGGAATCGAGAACATTCTTCAATAAATTAAGGAAAATTATATTTTATTGAATTAAATGTACTTTTAAGCAGAATAATCTAAAAAATAATCCCTCCTTCACAACACGATGCTTGTGCAAAATTATTACCAATCAACATATGCCAAGAAGTCTAAGCCCATACTTTTCTGGACCAATTTAGTTAATGCTGTCACATACAGACTAGCTGATACACAATCCTGTGATCCCGACCCACCCCGACAGACCCACCCCGCAATTAGCAATGTGTGTGTATTCAGTCTCGCGCCAATCTGCGTGCTCCAATAGGTTTGCTGATAAGGTTCACCCGCACGCACATATTGTGTATTTTTTCATTATTATGTCACACTGATACCAAGAAGGAATAGCCTAAGGCTATTGTTTCTTAAAATAGAGTACATTGCCAAGTATTCTGTATCTATCACTCAATCAAGACGTTTCATGCGTTTTTTAAAATGAACTAAACTTTGTTACTGTTTCAGAAGAAAAAAATACAGCAGAAAAATTGGGACAACAGTTCAATCAATAAACTGAGACATACCGATAGTAAAGGGATATGATAAAGTGACTCATGGAGAAATGTATTTCGATACTTCTATGTGGAATTAAAGTTGATTTTTTTTTTGTTCATAAGACCCAGTAGTTTTTTTTTCTCATAAAACCTTGTTATTTTTTGTTCATAAGACCAAGGGGTGGTCTGGTTGGCCATTCTTGGAATAATCTGTTTCATTACTGTGATTTCTAGGAATTAATAGTTTAGAATTTGATGAAAGTAAATTATTATATGAATACTATTTAACGATGCCTAACTTGATTTGTGGAAAAATAAAAAGCTTTTTTAGCATGATGTTGCGTTGTAAAACTTGCCTGTAATATCATTTCGTCTCTGTTTCCTTTTTTAATTGGCAATAGCATTGTGTGTCCCCTAAATTGGAAATATCTCCATCAATATTACTTATTGATTGATATATTTATAATGGATGTGGAGTTATTCCTGATACTATTTAATTTTAATTAATATCCAAGTTCAAATGTAAGTTTTGATTATTGAATTATGAGAATAAAAAAAAACTGCTATTACAGCAAGAAGAATACTATTAAAAGGAATCTTTATCTCCGCCGGATAAAATATTTTTCGACAGATCGTATTGTGTAATAATTCGAATTAAAAACCAACGTTTTTAAAAACAACGTTTTTATATGGCGGCAAAGTTTATTAAAAAAATTATTGAAATATTAGTTAAAACTGGATGCAAATATCTAAATATTGCATTGTTAGGCAAGTAAGAACAGTTCCCAAAATTTCAGAGCTCTAGCTTGCTGGGAAGTTGGTTAAATTAACGATAGAAAACTTGATGACACAGTGATACACACACAGGCAGATACACACCAAGTGAAATACATAAAAACGTTAAAAGTAACTAAAATTAATTAATTCATCCGGTAAATTAAATGAATGGAATGCATTTTTACCCAACCACCCTTGGCGACAAGAATTACTTAGCGATATTTTGCTAAATGTGGCTACCCTGTTCCGTTTTACGGACTTAAGTTAAGCAAAAAATAAAATAATAATAATAATAAATAAAAACCAGCCAAGTTTGGAGCAAATTTTTGAAATCGCGCCAAGTGATTGGGCTAAACTGCATTATTAAAGAAAATATTAATTAAAACTTATCGCAAACGTCTAAATATTGCATTGTTAGGCGAGTACGAACGATTCCCAAAATTTCAAAGCTCTAGCTTGATGGGAAGTTGGTTAAATTAACGATCGAAAATTTGATGACACACACACACACTCACACACCAAGTGAAATTCAGAAAAATGTTGTAAAAAACTCCCATAAAATACTTCAAATCGAAATATTAATTTAATACCGTCTATTTATATCATATATAAATACTAATTGGAACGGAGAACACTTATTCTTTTCTCGAATTAAAATAAATCTCATATTGAAATGACAATTATTATACTTATTTTAACTCAAAATTTGTTCTCAGATAAAACTCAAGGTAGCAGAAATTAATATTGTATTAATACGCTTAAGGTGACTGACTACGTTTAAAACATGATTTTAGCCAAAATTTACAAATATTTTTTTTTTATTTTACCATTTTAAAAACCCAACTCATTAGCTTTCTATATTATTCTTAATATTGTTAAGCCTGTACGCTATGGATTTGGTTTTAGAGTTGATACTTTTTAATTTAAAGGTGTTTTTGTTCAATGGTATTGGTACATTTTTTAAAAAATTAACTGAAATTATCACGATAAACTATTACTTTTCCAGATTTAAATAAATTTGTTAGATTTTAGTTCATTGTGTTAACCTATGTCATAGATGAGTTCCACAAAAATTATATTTAAATTATTGAAGTAGAATTTTCTATGGAGAGTTTGGTGTTTGGGTCAAATTTCACCAAATTTCTGCTTAAATTTCTTAATTTACAAAATTTTGTTAAATAAATGTAGTATTTTTGGCCTTTTTTCATTATTTTGAGTCATAATTTTTATAAATATGTGGGGAAAACTTATTCAAATACATTTTTTAAAAAAAGTCGCTTCGAACGTAGTCGGATACCTTAAAGTTAGGAAGCTATGTTGCTCAACGCCCCTCAAAACTCTAATGTTTTATTAGCCACAAAAGGGGTTATTATTTTAGTTGGATCACTTTTGGCGTACTAGATCACTTTTCAATTTCTTATCGTTTGCTTCAATTTTAATTATATTTAGCTTAAATATTTTCAATTTAATAATTTGTCTTTTGCTTTAATTTTAATTACATGTAGCTGATATAATATTGAATTTAATAATTTATCGGTTGCTTTAATGTGAATATCGGAAAAGTTTTCTATTGCCAATTTCTCGATGTTTCATCGTTTAATTCGTATGTTTAATTAAGCAATTTCATGACAATTATAAAAAAAGCGCACTTTAGGTGACTAAATCTGTTCATTGTAAAACTAGCATAGAACTTTTTAAAATTTTTATTTTTTTTTAAAATATCTACATGAGTTTGCAAAACTATCAACAAAAAGCCTTCTTAGTGAACCATAGAGCTCGAAAAATATCTCTTGTGTTCCATATTGCTCACCCAAAATAGAATGTAGTTCCTAATATAGTCCACTTACATATTTTTATGCAATGGTTAAATAACACTCCAGGCCTTTCAGTACACCACCAAATAAAAGTTTAAATCTGACTCCTGTGTGCAAACTCTCATATCCGAAATACAAATTAATCAAAGGACCCTAAGGCTGAAACGAAATCTTTCAAAACTGACTTTTACTGCCCATAATTCTAATTCCCTTTTCCATTTAATATGCAAGCCAAAATCCATAAACTTTTCCCTAATCCTCTCTTTCCTCTCCAAACACTTCCAATCTCTTCCACAATCGAAATCCTGATAATATCTCACCGATCACATTCGACCCGTTCTTGAGCGAAAACCTTAAACGTTCCAGACAGGACCCTCAAACACACGAACCTTCTCTCAAAATTAATGGGCGTACAACGAGGTCCGTTACTCGCTAACTAACCGAAACTCCTGAAAGGGCCCAGAGTATCGTCTATCATTACTGTAACCGTCCCCTTTCACAGCAACAAACTCCTCACCAATTTAGCCCCTTTGGAAGGCCTTAATATACACAAACGCAAACCGTGACAAATGAAGGCTGTAATTAGTCCTGACCTCGTAGTTGGAAGGAGCCGATGAAATGTTGATGAGTAATAGGGCTCACGGATTAAGGCCAGACGATTAAGGAAGGGGTGCAAGAGAACAACTGGAAAGGACAGACGCCATTACGGCGCAAAAATTAATGAAAACTCTACTGTCGGCCAATTGTAGGAACCCCTAAAATTATTCATGGTGTCACAGGTGGGATTGTGGGCTGACCTGATGACCACGTGTGGATGGATGGATGCAGAAAAATGAAGCAAAGTGGTGGCGCTAAATGAAAATAGACTTATGTAGGGTTACAGGTTTAAAATTATTTCTGCAATTTCTAAAGTCAACGACAGAAGAATTACAATAGAAAGAACATTAAGCGTAGCTCATTATTTATATTCAAGTATTTTAATATTGCTGACGAAAATAAAAATACAAAATATTAAATTTAACATGCGCACGAATTTAAATGCTAATAAATTGTGACCTGTGATATAATATGAATTTAAGAGACTGTATAATTCAGATAGGACAGAACTCGAAATGTATCAGATATACAGGCTTGATTATTTAACTTTTACATAGCGATGTATGTGTGTAATTACATTTCTTTTTATGTAGCATACACAGCCTTCACATAGTGTTTTTATTTTCATATTTATTTTACCAGAACTGTTTTATCGTTTCGTACGCAACTAGAATTTTTGACAGTTTATTTCCTTTGTTTGTGACAATTTTTACTGTTGGAGCGCTATATGAATAAAATTTTATTTCAGCAGGGATTACGAATTACAATTATTATTTATATAAAAAGTAATTAAACTAAACAGGAAAAAATATTTTCGGATGGAAGAAAAGTAAGAGAAGCGAATAATATTTATATTTTTGCACGCATTGATAAATTTATGCAAGAAAAATCTAGCTTTTTTGTGATGATCATTTTTTTTTGGAAAGCATTAAAAAAAAACTTGTGTGGCCTTTCTTTCGTATTTTTTCTATTAACTACGCTCATATCCCGAATTATCTCAAATTTTGTTTATTAAAAATAAAAGTTCACGCATTTAAGGGTTAAGGGGACTCAGTACTCTAAAAATAATCACAACTTTTTATGAAAAATTTATTTCTGTACTTTAAATGTTTTTTTAAATATATGTATGAGATCTCATACTTCTAGTTATATTTTTAGCGTATTATTAATTCATGCTAACATGTTGTTTTGAAAAAATAGCATCAACTCAAAAATGTATGAATATGAAATTAGAGATACAAAGAGTTAAGTTCAAAAGTTTGACATTATAATACATTATGATTATAACAATTACATTTAGTTTACTTAAGATGTATTAAAATTGCTGGGATATATTTAATTTAATATTTTATCATCTGCTTTTATTTTAACATCTGAATAGAATTGTCTATTTTAACAATTTATTGTTTGTTCTTATTTTAATATTCCGTTTAATAACTGATTTTTATGGCGGAACCGTCTGATTTTATTCTTTTTGTTCTTAACATTGACAACTTTTTTAGATATTAGAATGTTTTTCTAGTTGTCATAAAATGCATTAGGAATTTGAATGATGTATTTTCTTTTCTTGATAATTATGGCTCTTGTGGAGCCCGGGACTCGGAAGTAAGCTTATTTTACTCTTATTGATATTCATTTTGAATAATTCTACTTTTTCTAAAACTTAACAAAAGAGGAAAAATGTTAACATATGTTACAATGAAATAAGGGAAACCGATTTCAATTTTTATTCCTATTTGTTTCTTACTAAAAATTTGATAACTCTGTATAAGGAATAAGAGTTAAGATAAAGAATTATTTTTTAAACAAAAATCTAAAAAAATTAGCTGAAGTTAATGCTTGTTTCTTTTATATATATATATATATATATATATATATATATATATATATATATATATATATATATATATATATTATATTGCCTGTTTTTGGTTGTGTCTTATAGAAAGATTTTTTGAATTTATAAGTAACAGTAATACAGACCTATGTATTGATTGTGAAAAACTCTTCTAAGAAATTGAGAATTTTTTAAATAGAAATATTAATAATATTCAAATTTCAAATAATTGTTTGCTTAAAAATTAACGTTTTTTTATTCTGAAAAGCATTCTTCTTGTGTTTCCAAATACGGTGATTGTAAACATTTTCTTATGAATATATAATTAAAAATTATTCTTAGGGTAAATCAGTTCCTTAAGAATTACCAAATTAAAAATTATGTTCATAAAAGAGAATATTACTAAATTGGGTAAACTTTGTGCAAAAAAAACACTTATTTGTCAAGTTTATAGTTATTATAATTCTGGAAACATGCAAGACAATTCTAAAATTATTACCATAACGCTATATATTCAGAAATGTTTTCATTTTAGGTAATTGATGCAATTTAATTATTTCATAGCAGGTATTTCATGGCAGGTATTAACATTTTAAAATTCATGTATAATTTTAAATACAAATAATTTGCTATTTGTGAGTGTGAGTACGTAATAAAATCATGATATGAGTTATTTTTTGTGTTTATATATCTAATATTAATTAATTGTAAGAGACACAAGAAATATAAACAGAGGAATTTACGGTAAATATTTTTGGTTGTATATTAAAATACGAGAGGATATCCAGTAAGTAACAGTACTTAGCATTTGTGGCTGAATTTTTTTTTTCTATAAAGTTGACTGCACTAGGTTCAGGAATAAATTCCTGTGGGTAAAATTCGTGCTCGTTTGTCTCAGTCGGTTGAAATCTCTTGTCGTAGAGGCGAGAGATGAGTGTCTCGATTCCGAATCTGTCAGCTGCCTGATCAGAAACGTGAAAGGAAATGCACCGCTTAAAATTTTTCAAGAAATAAAAACTGTTTTGGAGTATAGTATCAGGAAGTGTACTGAGATGCAAGTTGTGTCGTGTATTTAATGTCGCAGAAAAAAGACTCGAAACCTTGTTTCAGCTCAAAAAGACACAAGTTCTGTTCTAATTGATATTTTGCATCAGAGGAAGAAGTTAATGCCTAGCTGTATAAAAAACATTTTAAAAAAAAATACAGAAAAAAATATGATGAATATGAACGAAGAGAGAGAATTTGTTGCATGATATCGAACGTTCCCACATTAGCAATACCACAAAGTAACTGATAAACTCATTTGGTTGGGATTTTATCCCTCTCACAGCCTTGATCTGACACATCCACATGTTCCTTTTTCGACATCTCTGCAGTCATTTATGGGTGAAAATAGCTCTTTGACCGCCAATAGTGGCCGCAGTAGCCTATTAGTCAAACTATCGGACTCGCGGCTTGTGGTTTTTCTTGGGTCGTGGGTTTGAGCTTTGATGGCACTAAAGAATCGTCGTGTAGCCATGGCTGATGCGCGTTAAATCTGCTGGGGCCCAAAATCCTCCTTTTGGGATGGTGTGGAAGTTAGGAGGTAACAGCTCAGGTTTCGTCCTTGCAATTTGACCGAGGTTGAAAATTACGAGATCCGCCACCAATAGCCCTCGTGTTGATTCTAGTGCGATGTTAATAAAACCAAACAAAACCAGACCAAACTGCCAATAAGGTCCTGATTGCCGCCAAACAATGGACCGAAAATGTGGCAAAATACATCACTGAATATCCAAAGTGTAAAACTAAAATGATTAAGAGATATGAAAATCAAATATATATTAGAGAAATAGCTACTACTCCATGCCACGACATAGAATGAAAGAGGCTTTGGATTTCTTGTTGGGGTATGACACTCCATGCTGCCTCTCCACGTTGTCAAAGTTTATATGGTGTAACAACGGATAGGGTAAGCTGGGGCAGTCATTTCCCAATCCTCGACTAGACGTGTTTGATAGGTGACTGATCGAAAAAACAGGCAGTCGAATGCCACTGTGCAATTTGTTTGGAAAAGAAGTTTTCAACATTGCGTACCACGTATGATCGCGTATTGCCCTGTTGGAATATAGCCACTGACAAGTTCTGAAGGTAGGAAGGGCAGCTGGCTCCAAAACCTAAGAAATATTGTGATGGTCGCCATTGTACCGACAAAGCGTGATAGAGGATGGGGGATTGTAATTCAATACCAATCCAATAAAGCAACTTCTATGTAAGGTTTATCAGTATACTCATTTCACCATCGTGGTATCGCAGGAAGTAGAGTGATTCTTCTGTAAAAATTATGCCTCGTCTTTCTATTGTCTATCTGTACCGTTCAATGCCCACACTGTACAAGCAAAGGCCCGTTATTTTGAAACAAAGATGAACAGCAGTGGACATCTTGCGGATGTGAAATTGATTTTTGTGTAACAAAATATATTTGTTACGATATCAAACCTGGTAAGATATAATTATTTATCCCTGTGCCATGCATAATATATGCATGCCATCATGTGAAGAAGTGCAACGAAGCGGGTACAATCGGTACCGAAGGTCAATCATTCTCTCGTGTATCAATTCATCGATTAAAAATCCGTATCATTTTGATCACTTCAATCGATTAAAAATCAGTATCACTTTTGCTTGGTCACGCCCGACACGAACACCGATCTCTCGGAATCATTATCAGCATTCTCTATAGGGAAATATTCTTACACAGTGGAACTGAAAAACGTATCAAAGGATGTTCTATTCTTCTTCAATTCATACTTAAGCTTCTAACGCGAAACAACAACACGATAAAGGGATTACAGCAATTTAAATCGGCATTATAGTGACCCTTTATATAGCACTTGTTGGTGCTGTACTGGTGCCAAGAAGTGCCTCTACACTAAAAAGCCAATCAATTACATCTCACTTTGGGGACATGCACTTTGAAACTTCTGAGTGTTTTTTATCATAGTGTTGCATAAGATATCGACATTTTTATTAAAAGCATATTTCGTATAAAGCCTTTTCCCAATTTTGTTTACAATCAATTATTTCTTCGGATCAAATAGTAAGATTTGGCTAGGATCACCCACTTTCAAAAAATTAAATATGTCTTATTGTACGTGTTTTACGTGTGTGACAATGTTTTATTAAAAGAAAAATGTCATACAAAATTTTACTGTCAAGAGGTTCGTATAATGATAAGGAACAGAACCCAAATATGCAAGTGGAGCATCTTTTCAGAAAAAGTCTCTTTCTTATTAAAAATCTTATTAAAGATCTTATTAAAGACCTTAATAAAAATTTTATTAAAGATCTTATTACTTGAAGCTCGCATGTAACTTTTGCAATTTTCCTTCCGCCAGAACAAAGTTAGTATCAAAGTTAATGTGCTAAAGAGAACTAAATTATGGTGCCAATATGTATATAACTTTATTAATTAACTTCAAAAAGTAGTTATTCTATTAAAGAATTTAGTTTTTTCCCCATGAGTTTGATTTTCACCTTAAAATTAACTCAATCTCCGAATTTCGGAAGTATTTTCTAAGTATCTGAGTTACGGTATATTACAGAATGGGTCACCTAATGTTAAATAAGTATCGCAAAAACTGATTTAAAAAATCAATTCAATATTTCTTGAAGATTTTTGCAATAAAAGTCATATTTTTTAAAATGATTCTAAAAAATATATTTAGTTACTTCAAGATATATTTAGATTGCTAAGATATATTTAATTTCATATTTTATCTTCTGCTTCTATTTTATGTCAAAACAAAATATTACAGTATACTATAATAATTCATCGTTCGCTCTCATTTTAATATTTAATTTAATAATTGATTTTCATAGGGGAATAGTCTGTTTTTATGTATTTATTTATTTTTGCTGTTTATAATGGCAACGTTTTTTTTATTTTGGAATGTTTTTCTTGAGAATGTAGAATACACATTAGAAATGTGATGAGGGTATTTTCTTTTCTTTATTGTAATTATTTCTGTAGAGTCTGAGGCTCAGTAGTTCGCTTACTTTACGGTAAGTAATATTCATTTTAACAAAATCTACTTTTTCGAGGACTTTTTTTAGATCATTTCGAAATGAAATTAGCCAATTAAATTATTTTTTTGAAGTTTTATAACCTTAAGAACGTTCTAATACTTTCTATCACACATGTTAGAAAACATGAATTGCTAAATACAGATGAGATGAACGAATTGTAATATAGGTCTATGTTTACACATTTGGATCCGTTGTCATGAGACCCTAGAATTCTAATTATTCTACTATACCCTGATTTAGGACAAGAAACGTTAAACTTTTTAATTACAATGAGATATTACTGAGTCTTAAGGGACCGTTTAATAGTTTACAAATATCAATTAGCAATCTACTCATCAAGCAATGGTAAGATAGAGGGTTGTTTGCTCGGATTTCATCCAGCTAGTAACACCCTCACAATTTAACAAAAAATATATTAGCTCTCGAATAAATTATTTGGATTGAAAAAATATCAATCGTTATCGTTGTATCGTTAGTTGCAAAAATGTTTTGAAATTATTTGAGTTTCAGTAATTCTGTATCTTTATGATATGAAGAGACTAAATACTTAATATTTATAAAGCTAGGATCATTTATAAAGTTACGTGTTTACATAATAGTCTCCTTTTAATGTATAGTTAAGCTTGTTGGTGGAATTTAAATACATGCATAGATATTTTTTTTTTTTTTTTCAAAATTACATGTAAATGACGCTTTTTTTTTCATTTCCCTATTTGATAGGTGAATGTCTAACAATTTATATTAAAATGAATTTTTTCGAATAGAAGCTATATGTATACGTGTTCTGAACAGCATAACATTAAAACTGAGAAAAGTATTTACTTCACAGCCCTACCACATCTTAGAAATATATTTATACACACTGGGGGCGCAAAGTTATATTAATGTAAAATAATTTACTGGCTGCACTACAAATTGGAATTGAATTTTCTTTGATGCAATGCACTGCTGGAATACTTACAGAAGGGGAGGTATCAGAAAAAGGGGAAATATGTCCAACAATATAATAAATGTGAAGGAAAAGGAGAGGAGAGAGGGAGGAAAGAAAAACCAGGTGTTACCAGGTCGTTTGAAACGCGCATATTTCTAACTATTATGGTGACGTCCCTTCCATTCCTTTTTACCCATTGGACAAGACATTTTTTATAATTTGAGTGCATGTGGCCATGAACTTACACAAGTTTTGCTTTGATGAAAAAGAAAGAAATATACCAGCGACCCGAACAGTGAGATATAATAAGATGAGTAAATGTCGTACAAAAATAGATAACTAAATGAAGAAAGAACTCCTGGAACTTTCGATTTTAGATATGAATATATTAAATATATTCATAATATTCAAGAAAATAAGACCCAATGGTCAAACAAGGAACATTAATCAAAATAAATCACCAATCGCATTGATGGTTAAATCCAAAATCTAATGAAATTAATATTGTACACAGTACTGTATGCAGTACAATTAACTGCATACAAGGCAAGGCAACTTGTTTGGACAATTCTTCCAATATATGGAAAAGCCTAAGCAAAACTGCTGTTAACAGCCAAATTGTTTTTTGAGAAAGTTTATCATATACATTAAGACACTTCGTTAAAACTATACCACCCGCTAGCCTCAACACAGATGAAAATGATAGTTTTCTAGAATCGTAGGATCAAGGAGAAATATACCTCTTTGTCAGCATAAATTCTGTTGTACTAAGATAATTTCTTTTTATTAACACCATACGATATACTTCCTGAACAGTATAAGCTCAGACTTTTAGGCAACAAAGAACGAACTTGATTTTGTAATTGCGTTACTCGAAATTCGAGATTCTAAACAATAACTTGGCGAGTAAATGCGATACGAGGCTCACATGAAATTTCAGAAATACGATCCGCTGATTCGGCGAGATTCGTTAAAAACTAAAAATCCCTCCTGCAATTTGGAAGGTAATTTTTGAAGCTATCAAATTTTCAAAATACCTTTTGGTAATTTCCAGATTGTTAAATTCTTCACTTCAAGTACAAGATGCGAAGGCGTATTCACTTAATTTTCCGAAAATATTTGCGATAGCTGATTGATTCAGTTTCTTGTTACAATGGGTTAACATAGTTTTAATAACTTCATAAGATTCATCAACTGGGGATGTGGATTGGTTAGATAATATATAAGACACTAAATACATGTCTTCCCTCGTAAGGGTAGATATGACGTAGTTTAATTTCAATGAAACAAGAGAAATTTTGGTAATTCAAACTGAGCCATATTGGAGAAACCAAAGCTCTAGGTTTTCATAGCAAAGTTTTTATAAAATTATACTCTGACTTAAGAAGTTTCTTCTTCAATCTCTGGCGATTTGGCCATTGTGACTGAAGAACGCAAATATGAAGCCAAATCATATTTAATAGTACCTTGAAGAAGTGCTGTCGGTACAGATCAAGAAGCATGGAGTGTCACTATTTTTAGTTGGTCTTTCTATGCCAAAGGTTTTGTGTTACAAATGACTAAAGTTTATTAAAATTTATTAAATCGTAAATGAAATTTACATCTAATTTATTTAAAAGATAAACTATATCCAACTTCACTTCACTCTTCTGGGCGAAAATGAAATTAGAAAATGGAATTTTGCGTTTATTCTAAAGATTAAATAACACAGGTGTGCAACTAAAAACCTGCATAGGCATTGTTTATTTTTCCATATATAAATTTTAACTTATTAAAATCGAAAAAAAATTCTAAGAGATTCCATCATGTCAAATTTTTGTAAACCTAAAGATTTTAGTTTATATAGATTAAATGTTTCATTTTTTTATTTTAAAAATTTCTTTATACATAGAAACATGACTTTTCACATTTATTGTATGAATTGTAATTGTACTAGATAATAAATTAAAAGAAAAATTAGTAGAATAGTGGGAAGAGAGAAGTATAAAGAGGAAGTTAAAGTAGAGTTGGAGTTTTAGCAAAAAAAAAGTCAGTTGTTTATGTCCAAACCGGTTTAATTAATTTATAGTGAATGGTGATGAATATTACTGGCTGGGTTGAACATGTTTCGGCAAGGTCTCTTGGATACTAGAATATGTATAAGTAAACCTGCTCCCAGATTGTATAATGTTTTCAACAAGCTAAATAACTTCAATATTTCACTTAGTATGTAACGCCACACTAAATTTACATCTGGCATTAAAACGATACTATGCTCAAGTTTTTATTCCTGAATTATGGCTCTAAGAGGTTATGCTATTTCTCTGGACAACTTTTGTTTTATTTATGGTTAATACACGATACCAATTCAACAAAGAAACGTGAGTGATTTTATGAAGAAAATTTATTTTGCTTACTTCAAATTGAAACTTAAATATCAAGACAACGCATGGGATTTTCATTTGTTTGTGGGCAAGAAAAACTCGTTTCGCTTTGCATTCTTATGATATGATGTGCACAGAAAATCCTCATTACCAAAAATTAATTCAGATCGTTAGATGTAAAAGATTTTAATATAAAAAAATTTTAAAAAATATCTTACCCTGACCTTGACTCAGCTATTTGTCCAGTGACCCATGGTTCTGTAATATCAGTTTCCCAGCTGCCTTCCAAATCTGATATCTTGACGGTATCCTGCACTACTTCCTGTAAATAAAAAAAAAAGATTATCGATAATGTTTAAATAGACAAATAATTTGAAGACGTAAGCAATCATCAACATATTGTTCAACAAGTCCTGGGAAACCTTTACTATATTTATGGTACAGTATTGAAAATTTTCATTCTGTGAAGGATTACAAAAATGAATTCAATAATAAAAGATCATACTTTCAATTTTCATGTCTTTTTTAACTTTCATCCCAGTGATATAGGTTCAATCATATTTTTCATTAAGCACGTATTATGATTTAATAACTCACCCTTATCTGTTGTTATGTACTTTAACAATTGATCCCGAGCGTTAAAATTTAATATTCTTAGTAAACTAATATCAAAAGAATCAAGTAAAGTTTCTATACTTCAGAATAAATTCGTACATATACGCAAGTTCAAATACGTAAGTCAATACAATTTGATTACAGTTCAGATGTAAAATATACACCTTTAATGCCTGAATTTTTCTAAGGTTGCTATAAATTATAAATACAGATATCCTTCGAATAACATGGTTAATTGGTTCCGCGTTATTCGAAGGATGCCTGCAAATATATTGAGCTAAATATCGCGCTGTTAATATATGCTAGAGATGATCAATTTTCCTTGTAATCCAACGATATGTTCGCACATATATACTGTGTGATCGAGTTTATTTTAAAACGTTTTTCTGAACTTCACTTGGTGTGTGTGTGTGTGTGTGTGTGTGTGTGTGTGTAAGTATTGACTGTTGTTGGTATTGATATTATTGTGTGTGTGTGTGTGTGTGTGTGTGTGTGGAGAGAGAGAGAGAGTGAGAGAGAGAGAGAGAGAGAAGTGTGTTATCAAATTTTCGATCGTTGAAATTAATAACTTCCATCAAGCTAGATCGCTTTGAAATTTTGGGAATCGTTCGTACTCGCCTAACAATGCAATATTTAGACTTTTTGCTGACAAGTTTAACTAATATTTTAATAGTTTTAATAAGTCAAAATATTCTTTCCTCTCGGCGCGATTTTAGGATTGAGGAAAATTTCTTTCCCTTCTGAACACCAGGCACTCCCGCCGCATGAGTATCAATAAAACCTCATGCTATCTCCCTTACTATCTCCCAGATAGTAAAGGGTTCGATTACTTGTTTGGCAGAAAGTAATCATTCGAAAGAAAGATTCAATATTTGGCGCCTTGTTTATCATAATAATTTCTGCACTTCTGGTTCCCCTTCTTTTAATAGAACTAAACTTTCAAATTCATGTTTTCGATTTTATTATTATGATTTTTTAACTCTAAATGTCTCTTTTAAGTAAATTTTAAAGTTAAAAATAACTAACAGTTTTAACTAATATTTCAATAATTTTCTTTAATAAACTTTGCCACCATATAAAAACGTTGGTTTTTATATCGAATTATTTAACTGTGTTAATCACTACTTCGGGCAATTCAAGTACTGTGTCATTCGAGGGATGTCTGAACCATAAATTATTTCACATCCACTTTTGCTGTTAGTGTAACCTTATCTTTACAACCAAGTAGTTCCAGCAGCAGATTCAAGGAAACCGTGCTAAGAAATCAATAGGTTCAAAATTTCGAATCAAATAGGTCAATGCGCGTGTCAAGAAATCTTGATTCGAATACTCCAACTGAATAATCCCAAACGCGATTCATTTTGATTCGAATACTCCAACTGAATAATCCCAAACGCGATTCAATACAGCCCCCCTCTCCTTCCAACAGCTGCTGACAGTTCACTAACGACAATCAAAATGCAGGAACACGAGGCAAGCCACAGAGCCTAAATCAGAATCGTTTGCTAATAGGATTTCGTAAACGTTAACCGGGATACACGATTCGAATCATTTACCAAGGTCCTTAGTGTGCGAATATGGAAGCCATCTGAATCATGGAGGTAGTTTCCATTCGATTAAACGCTGCTTGAAGATGTCTGTTAAGTGGAACGAAATTAAATAGCCCTTAGATTATGTCTTAAACGGAAAATATGACACTGAGTGCTCGAGTAGATATAGCGATATGTCATTATCTTTCTGTAATGATATTCGAATAGATACGAATTGATAATAGCTGTCAAATCATTAGCAGAGCTTACTAGATATATTTAATTTTTCGATGATAAGAATGATTATTTAGATAACAATTTTACTATGGATATTCATTGTCAATAATCTATCCAAACTAGTATGTCCAGAGAACTGATACAAAAATTTCAGATAAAACTTCTATGAATAAATAGAGCAATCATTGTTTTATAAAATCCAGTTTGCATATACAAAAGATAAGCCTTCTGTAAATAACTCATTATGTAATAGATACAGTATTGTTTTTAGAAGTGGATTAAATTCTTACCATTCTGTAATTTAATCGGAGTAAAGGAAATTGATAACATTTGTCAAACATTAGTTGAGTTTGCCAGATATATTTTATTATTGGATGGTAAAATTAATCCACATATTAAATATTAATGTTTATAAAATGTAAAGAAAACTAACGAATTTCTTAAAAACTTTATATTTTGCGGTATTAAATAGTCACATCTATTAATTCGTACATTATGTAAAAATAAACAAATACTCCATCATTTTAAGAACATTCAACTTTGTTTTTGATTGTTTGGGAAATAATTAGTGTGAGTATAAATAAATTTTGGAATAAAGTTTCTCTTTGATTTATTATATCATCAAATGTTTCGTATATTCCAAAAATTAAATTTCGTAAATTTCGTAAATTCCAAATTTATATACATCTGTTTTCCGAGACGATATATGTTAAACAGGTCTCATTTAAAACATTTCAGAAGTCCTTTCTCTGCAATAAATCTCTAATAACTCGTATTTGCCTCATTAGTATAGTTTTACCAATTTAACTCATTGTTGGTTCTTATACAAATATCATACGAAGGTTGTTTAAAAGTACCTATTTTTGTTAACAGATAACATTGCTTAGACAAGTTGATGCTGCCATTGTAGGCCATCATTTGTTAGAGCCTTTTGACTCTGATTAATGGGTCAGTTTGAATTGCTGCCTCGTCGACCTGTCGTCGCCATTTTGCGTTGAGTTTTGGCCGTCAATGAAACCTCCATTCATCAATATTCACCGGAAACTAAGCAATAATGGAAACATTGGGTTGCTTTCGGTAGATATACTTCAAAGAAAGTGATCTCGTTAGCAGAAGAAGTTATGGAGGAGATTTATTTTAGAATGTGAAGCGAGTCATTCTCATGAACTCAGAAAAAGGAAAAACGATACATGGACAAATTTACACACACACACACACTATGAGTTACCCCATTCCCATTTCTCACTCTTAACATGGGTATTTCTTGAATTACTCTCGTACATACCAAGTTTCAAAACGTTTCTAGTTTAAACGTTTTTAGCCTTAGAAACTGTTTTAGTGAAATTAGAGTATTATGACACTTTCGTCTTGTTCCATTTAAATAAGCAAGTTTTGCTTACATGAAGATTGTAATATAGAGAAGGTTATAGAAACAAAGACGTGAATTTTTTATGATAGGATGATATGACGTTAAAATGAATAATCACCTATTAATGTGCTATAGGGTTCAGATTTCTAAGGTAGTACTCACTGGGATTGGGTTAAATAGTACCGGATGAGTAAATATTTATTATATTAATTTTAGACTTGCACACGAGAAGTGATCTGAACCACATATATAATAATATCGATATTAAGTTTAGAATATTAATTGATTCGAATAAAACCAGAATAACTCTCTTCACGCTTCATATACTTACACGATTTGAGTACTTAAACTTTTGATTGATTATTGGCGACACAATTAAGGGAAAGAAGTGATACTAGGACTCTGAAAGATAACATGTATTCATAAGAATTATGTAATATGTGATTATTTAAAAATAATGCATGACCGTTCTTTCAAGAAAAACTTCTCAATTTAGAAAGTTTCAAACTAAATCTCGAGAAAGAAATCTTACTCTTAATACATTAATAGATTTATTACCCCTTCCTTTTCTAACACTACAACTACTGTAGGTAAACATTCTTATTCCATGTACAGAGCGTCAAAAATTCTAAATATTGACGCTAGATCTTAGCCTACATTTGCACCAATTGTATTATTGTGCATGCGTGATAAACCTTGATAATCTGCTAAAGCATTTTCAAAAGTTCTGCGCATTTGTTGAATCAACTAAAAAGAATTGATCATTCATACGAATAGTATAGAGTTTCATGTCTAATTATTAAGGTAGAACAAAGAGTTGCAAATAAATTTAACTCATAACTTGATAAAAGTTCCTCAAAAACACATAGATTGATAATAAACCAGTACGGGGATTTGTGTTTTATTAGGGCAAATATTTTCCTGGCTCACAAATGGTTTTTTTGATTTGTACATAAGAGATAAGCTAGAAGATAAGTATACTGGAAGACCAAGATTATTTAAGACACCACAGGTCATTGAAAAAGTATGGAATTTTACGGCACTCAGAATGACGGAAAAGTCTTTGAACACCAACAAGGAAGAAATTTAAACAATACTGCATGTGAATATTTGGAACAAACAAAAGTCTTTGGTAAATTTGCCCCACACACTTCAACCAATGAACAAAAATCAATGAGAAGTGCACATTGCAGAGTCATCATTTCAACTCTGAAAATGGTCCAAACTTATTAAAATTAATAATTACAAGTGATGAAGTATAGTGTTTTCAATACAATTCTAAAGAACGAAACAAAATGCAGATAGTAAGTCGAAAAACTTACGGCATCCTAAAAACAAAAGAAAAGTTCCATTCGAAATCAAAACAATGCTCCTTACATTCTTCGATAGAAAGATTATTATCCACAAAGAATTTGTTCCAACTGGACAAAAAAAATTACTGGCCAGTATTATTTAAATGTTTGAAAAGCGTCTTAGGGCAAAAATTCTTCACATTCATTCAGAATATTGGTATGATATTTGTTGCTTCATAATGGACCCAGACACAACTCACATATTAATCGTAGATTTTAGGTATAAAATAACGACTGTATGTCGAATCACCCATCGTGTTCGCCGCTCAACATTTTTAATTTCCCGAAAAACAAAATTCAAAATGGTTATAGAATGTTTCGATTATATTTCTCTTCGACGAGCGATTTCGAAAAGTAAACTAGAACAATCATTCTAATCCTTATTAAATCGCTATAACAAATATATTGAAGATAGAGGGACGTATTTTGAATGAAAAACCAAAACAAATAATAATTTCTTTTCTCTAATTTTTTTACGCACCCCCATTCTTAAGTATTCTTTGACGCACTATGTGTATATCTTTTTGCCTCCAAGAATCCTTTAAAAGTAAAGTAAATTATCATATCCAAATAAGTTTCCAATTTAAACACTTTTTTTCTTACATGAAGATAGCATACGTTTATAAAAATTATGTAATATGTCACAATTTAAAATAATGCACGAGATTTTTTTAAAAGAGAATTTAAAAGTTCAAAGCTTCATAACCAAATCTGGAGCAAACATTCTTGTTCTTAGTACAATAAAGGGTTTATTCCCTACTTTCTTTTTCTAATACTACAATTGCTACACATAAACATTATTAAATCTTATGTAATTTTTGGTTTGCAAGAATCCTTCAAAGCAAAATAAAAAATGGTCATATCTAAACAAGCCTCAAAATTAAACACCTTTTGCTTACATATAGATAACGCGTGCTCATAAAAAATGCTTAATAAGTGATTGTTTGAGCATAATGCACGAGAGCTCTTTAAAGAAGAAATGTTTTATCAAATGTAAGCATTAACACCAAATCTTCAATGTGAAATCTTATCCGTGTTATGGTAATGAATTTATTCGCCATTACTACTACTTACAAATTTCTTTTTGTAATTGTTTGTTAGCAAAAATTATTCACAAAGCAAAAAGAAAATCTAAAAATGTTTCATTAATTTTTTGAACAAAAGTATGTCTTTCATTTTTCATCATTCCCTTACATGTTATACAATACACTGAATAATGAGATTTCATATTAATAAAATTATTTATCTCTTGAGAACTTTGCGCTTACAATAAATGAACAAAAGACTTCTACAATTATATATTAAAAGACAATATATATACAGTGATAAGAAATATTTTCTTTGAAATTGATAGTAATTTTATGTTTCTCTTCCTTTGTTAACAGATGTGTATCATTAAACCTGGTAGTTTGTTAACAGATCTGTCTAGTCAATTGATTTTTTTTCTAACTCAAACCTAAATACCGGACTAACAAACATTATCAAAATATCACTATCAAATGTTGTTATAAATATACAAGTTTACACACATTATTTAAAAATAATATCAAACTAATTATAGACCAAATTTTTAAAATAAAGTTCATATTATTGAATTTTTAAAATATATATAACACATGTTCAGATTTACTGAGATTTATAAAAAGAGGTATTTTTTTTATAGTTTTATAAAGTTGCAAGAAAATACAGCGTTTCACTTAAACCACTTTATATTCAAAATTAAATTTTTTTCATGACATTTTTATGTTTATATTGATCACTGCTTTCGTTATTTTTTTTTTCTACATTTTTTTTAAAAAAGCAAGATTTGCATTTATTTAAATGTGTTACTTTAAAAACGCATTTTTCTTTCATAATATCATGAAAATTGTATAAATAAATTATTTAAAAATGTAAGCTTACATACTATTTAAAAATAATGTCACACCACTTATAAGCGAACATTTTATTTATGACTTACAATATTCATTCAAAGGCTATGTTCACTGAAATGTTATTTTTATTTTTAAATTTTCTCATTCTATCCAACAACAAGAGCAAAATACAATATTTCTATATCAGCATAAAATCGCCTGAAGATAATGCAAGGTATATTCACACGTTTACTTTCATTGAGTGAAATTTTACATCAGAAGCGCATTCCAACTGTCCATTAGCGTAGCAGCTTAATAGAACAGCTGAACTGAATGTGAGAGGGAAACAAATCAATTTGCGGCGACCCTCCTTAAATTGCTTGCCACTTCTCACTATTTCATAAGACGGCACATCAGAAAAATTAATTTCTACATGCAAATTGCAAATATTATGCGTGCACACTAGTGGTATTAGTATTTATACCAGTACAACTCTCAGAAGAACACAGCAAAAGAGAAAAAAAGTTCTTGCCTTGCCGATCCGAATGCTGTCCTAGTGATTTGTCAACTGTCCTCCTCCTATACAGTACCTGCCCTAATTCCTTTCTCTGCATTGATAGTCCAGACGAGACGTGTTCATCTTGGGTTCATTGAAGACATCATACACAAGTAGATTCACAGTTCTCGCTACGAAATTAATCTCAGTTCTCAGTGGCGTTTCGTGGATACTCCAAACTTCCATACATTCATAACACATCAATCAATAACTCCCGATACTAACCCAGAGATGGCTCTCGTAGTAAACCAGTAACCAGGTCTTTCTAGAGTACGAA
>BMAW01006490.1:89873-125020 GCA_019974015.1 Nephila pilipes | reverse complement strand
AGGAAACTGTAATGGTGGCCACCCTTTGACGGTCACGAACGAGCCCATCTCGCATTCGAGTAGTGCATCATAGTGCGCGCAAACGAATTCAGCTCGTCAAAATGATTTCAACCAAAACGGTTGCAACCATGCCCTAATAACATAACGAAATTGGCTCGATACCCACTTGCAAAATTTAGTTTGATGTCGTACAGATGGCCGTAATGAAATGTTTTGCATAATGAAAGAAAATGGGGCAGATCTAATTATATTTTGTTGCAATTTGGCGTGAGTTTAAACTACTCATATTTACTTAAGCATTTTAATTCAATATTTCATATATATTAATTTATTGATGTGCTTACAAATGAGAGTTATAAATGACGTAAAGATTACATTAATGTGCCACAAAAAGTTTTTTTTATTGACTATCGCTTAAAAGCGAACGAGCTTTCTGCTCCACCGCCAGAAATGTTTGACATTTTCACATATAACTAAGGGGGAAAAGGCTGCCACCTTCAATAACAGTTTGGACGTAATACTGCGCGTAATAAGCGAGATGAAACAATTGATTTTCCTACCCGTCAAATAGAAACAAGTAAACTTTAAAAGTTTAAAAAGAATTTTATAAGTTGGTAGAGATTTTTACTAATATTATTAATTGCAATATTGTCCTCCATGTCAATGTGGCAGCGGAGCCTAGTGGTTAAGGCATCGGACTCGCGGCCGGCAGTTTCGTTGAGTCGTGGATTCGAGCCTTGATGCCACTGAAGCCCCTCCGTGTAGCGGGGCTAATGCACGTTAAATCTTTCGGGGCCCAAAGTCCTCCCGTTGGTGTGCTATGGAAATTTGGAGATGAGAGTGCCAGCTCAAGTGTAGTCCTCGTCACTTGACCGTGGTTCAAATTACGAGGTCCGTCGCCAATAGCCCTCGTGTTGCTTCTAATGCGACGTTAGAGAAACCAAAACCTCCCTATCATCAAAATCTTCGATGAAAGAGGGGTTCAATGGTTTACTAATCCTCTCCCTTCCAGTAGTCAACTAATATTTACGATTTAATTTTAATAAAATAAGTTTTTAGAAAATTAGAAGAAATAGAAGAAAAAGAATTTAATTTGATCGTCAGAGAGGTATTCTTAAGGTGCGCCCTTTTAATTACTACGTAGTTGGAGAAATCACCAAAAACAATTGCTTATAATTCGCAGTTTATTGAGATAAATCGAGTTCGTTATACACCATTCAACAGATCTGTTTCTCAATTTTCCAGTAGTCTCTAACACATCGTCATCTATTGAAAGGAAGAAGGAAATACTACGGTGAATCTACAGCACCTCAGTCCGTCTCACAACTGGCAATGTAATAATGGACTTTACATGTGCGACTGTCTGTCAGGTGGCTCTGTAAGCCATTGAATAAACCTATAAATATACTTCTTTTTTGGGAGAAGTTTTCGGAATCTGTAATGGGTGAAACAGATTAAGGCGGAGGTAGTCTGAAAATTTCGGGGTCGGAGATATATGAATAGGAATAGACGGCACACAGATTGAAGAAGTTTGGTTAGGTTTATTAACATCACACTAGAAGAAATACGAGGGCTATTGGCAACGGACCTCATAATTTTGAATCTCGGTCAAGTGACGAGGACAACTCCTGAGCTGCTCCCTTCTCTTAACTTCCACACCACACCAAAGGAAGGACTGTGGGCCCCAACAGACTTAACGCGCATCAGTCCCAGCTACACAGCGAATTTCTTGTGGCTAAAGAAGTTTGAAAACTCCTGCTTCAGGGAACTCGGAACCAAAAAAACTGCAATGAATATATTATTATTATGATTATAGTTGTTATTTAGCCGAAAGAAAAACTCTTAGGTTACAATACCCCCTGTGAACTCTTAACTCTGAGTGCAACTCAATACAGTTGAGACATCGAGGCCAGACATCGAGCCAGAGGGCAAGTCAGTCTCAGACGTACGAACGAATTTGTTGGTAAGATTTGGGACAAATCTCAGTTACGAATATTAAAATCAGTTATTTTCTAATGTATTGGAATAATTGCTAGCTGTTCAAAATAAAGTTTAAATAGGAGTAAAATGAAAAGAAAAATTGCTGGTTACACAAGAATGGTAACGAGAGCAAATGGAGCTATTATTTTGAGGAGAAAATTACGTGAGTTGAAGTCAGGATAATTTAGTTGTGATATAAAGAAGATGTATTGCATCAATTACGCAAGACAATAAACCATAGGTTTCTTCTCCTTAAAAGTAGCCTGCAATTACTTATATCTTAGGCAAAAATTAAAGTAATATGTAAATACCGAAAACATAGTGGTTCCTATTCTACTAAAATGAATTAATTTTCATTACTTTCAGCACAATTTTACACACAGCGATTAAAAAAAAAATTATATTCACTGGCTATGAATATACGAAAAACAAAACACGAATCAAAAGCTAAAAAGTAAATAATGACAACTCCTTAAGAAGTTAAACATTTTTTAACAATTAACAAAAAAAAAAACCGACACACTAAGAAGGAGTTGCCTGATTGTAATGAAATTTCCCGTGCAAAGACATTTGGACCGAACATGCAAATGTTTAAATTAGGTGTCCAATGAATGAATAGCGGGAGCTAAAGCGCATGGAGACTGCGCATTCAGCAGGTGTATATAAGAAGCGATTCTCAATCTGATGATCAAATTTTCTGTTGCATTGCGATTTGGGATACATTTTCACCGAATAAAATGATGTCTCTCCTCAGGATTCAAGCGGATTACGAGCAACTGTCAGAGTTTGAAAGAGGTCGTATCATTGGAGGCAGGTTGGGCAAATCAGAGAATCGCTCGTCATAGGGGTCGAAGAAATGCGGCGATTAGAATATGCTATGAGAAAAGGTGGACAATGGCAGATTTCAGCATCATGATGGTAGTGTTCGACCTAGGGCCACAGCAGATAGGAAGAACAGAGTGTTTCTCAAATCAGCTGTCACAACGCCTTATTCATCTTTAAAATCCATCAGACGTGTGACCCGCACACGAGTGTCCACCATAACCATTCACAGACGGCTGATAGAGCGAAATCTACGCTCGTATCAAACACTACGCCATCTACCACTCACTGCACACTGTTGAGCCAGATTACACCAGCCATTGCTTGACTTGATCAGGTTGGAATAATGCTGACTGGGGACGTATAGTGATTAGCGACGAATCCCGCTTCCAACTGTGTCCTGACGATAATCGAAGACGTGTCTGGAGACTCCCATGGCAGCGGGTCGATCCTGTTTTTACTATTACATGCCATACAGGCCATCAACCAGGAATTATGGTCTGGGGTGCCATTTCCCTTGATAGCCGGACATCTTTGGTCATCATTAGAGACACACTTACAGCACAGCAACATTCTGAGACTTGTTTAGCTATCGTTCCTTTTGCAGTAGCCTGGTGTTACTCTTCGGCAAGACAATGCCAGACCATATAAGGTACGTCTTGCTATGAACAATCTTACAGCTCGTCAAACACTTCCTTGGCGGGCCAGGTCTCTCTCAATCGAGCATGTCTGGGATGTGATGGGAAAGCGACTGCATCTACCAGGAAATGTTGATGACCTAGCCCGACAATTGGATCAAATTTGGCAAGAAATGCCGCGGGAGACCATCACGGAGCTTTATCACTGTATGCCACGTAGTGTGGCAGCTTGCATCCAGGCTAGAGGTGTGGCAACACATTAATATATATATATATATATATATATATATATATATATATATATATAATATAAACAAATAAAAATTTCTAAAATAATTGACTTTTTTAAGAATCTCACAGTACTATCCCTTCCATCGCCAACTTGTCGTATCTATCGAAACATGTAAACTTCTAAAGTCCAAAAATAATATCACCTTTGACAACAAAAATTGAAAGCTTGTTTATTAACTTTGCACTTAGAAACAACAAGAAGGCTTCTGGCGACAGATTTCGTAATTTTGAGCCTCGGTAAAGTGACGAGATGACACCTGAACTAATACTCCTTTTCCGAACTTCCGTTATGGGTCTTTGACAAGAAAAAATTATCTTATTTTTTACCAAGTATAAATAATCTTCCCGGTTTAAAAGTAAAATCAATAGAAGTTCTCTTTTATCGTTGAGATATATGTATACTTATGTGTCTTTTTATGTAAGTAAAATGACATTTATATATGTATAAATAACTGCTTACAAGCAATTAATTATCAACACATGTATTTAACATTTATTAAACACGTACTTAATTTGTACATCTTGCGTAAAATCCACAACAGTTCTAACTTTGAAATTTTGTAGAATATTTAAAAAGATAACATTCTATATTCTGAACATAATTATTAATTCAAAATATGAGTTGAATAAATTTTAAAAACTCTACATTTCATGATTTAAATTGCTCTTTATTTTTATTCAAATTTTACGCTATACCTAAAATTTGTAAGGATTTGAAAGAAGAAGGAAAATTATGTTCATTGTACAAGAAATAAACACATTTCATTAAGACAGGAAATATAAGCTCTATAAATAAAGTCGACTTTTTGGAGAAAATACCTTACAACACACATTTTGAAAAAAAAAAAAAAAAAAAAAAAAAAAAAAACATCGAAGTCAATAATTTTTCTTCGGGGAGGTTAAGCGTTTATTTAGTTCTAAAACTCAATTTTCTGTCGTTACAGTTACCATATTCTTAAAAACAATATATCTGTAGAATGTGTTTCGCCCTTTCTAAGATTTAACATCAAAATAATAATAAAAAAGAAAATGCGAAATCTTTTAGTTTCTAGGTTTCCTTACAATAGACAATGAATTATTAAAGCTAACAAAAATGTTTTGCTCACAAATATTAAAATTAAAACAAACGATAAATTACAAAATTAAATATATCAATATATATATATATATATATATATATATATATATATATATATATATAGCTATTCTTGCTATAAAATGTATATAGTTATAATTAATATTTGCATATCCCAACACTACGACAATAAATACAATCTTCTTAAATTCCCGAGATTATCAGTCGTTAGATTTGAATTTAATGATGCAATAATTTAATTTTCATTACATGTGCAACACAGTTTTTTTTTAATTCATTATCGATCGGAAGTTTATAATTTATTGAATGTGTATCATACACTATTTGATGTTCCCACTAAGCAAAGTTAAGTTTCTATTTAATATATTCAAATTTTGGTAAGATTCACGAAAAACAAGTCAAATCAAGTTCATTTTTAAAAAAAAAATACGTTGATCTTAAAAGTAAAGTTATTTATTATGACAAAATGAAAATTATTATTTATATATAATTTATTATATTTTTAACAAAAATGTTGAGCTTTGAAAATAGATTTAATTAACATTACTAGGTTGTGTTTAATCTATCGAATTCTGTTATAAAGTAATAGTAGTATTAGTACTCTTGTTATAATTTATACTTCTAAATTTGTGCAATATTATTAAATTTTAATAAGTAAAAAAAGGAAAACAAATAAAAAATCAATATTATTGATAGCCTTCTAAAAAATTAAAGTTAAAATAAATGTATGTAACAGTACCTACTTTTAAAGTTTATCATTGCGATTTAAACTTAAAAGCTCAAAATTTTGGAAAAAATTTCCATTATAGTATATTTCTAAAAAGGGATAAGTATGAATACTGGAAGAAATTGAACTTAAGGAGTTTTTTACTTTTTAAAAACACATGAGTGTTTAGTTATCAACATTGGAAAATAGGGTGGGAAAGCCAGGGTGGGATATAACTAATGCGAATAAGAAACAATATCAAGAATAAACTTTTTCTGTTGACTTAAAAAATATGAATTTTTATAATTAATTCATAATATAAAAAATTTCATTTTTTATCCAATTTATCTTTTATCATTTTCTTCATAACAATATTACTAAATAAGATTTACCATTTTTTTCACATATGTAAAACACTTTTGATAATTTGAATTTAAAAAAAAAATACCTGTGTGTTTACAGGAAGTTGAACTTATCCAAATCTTTTCACTCGTGAACCTTTAAAAAATAATAACCATCCAGAATATCTGTAAGAGAAATTAGTAATACGTTAGTAAAAATTGTTTTAAAATCATCTATAAATGTACTGGTCTGCAATTTTGTTTCAAAAAGTAATTACTTTAAAATCGAAGCATACAATATAACAAGTGAGACTTTATTAAACATTCCTGTAACCAATCCTAAATTTTTATGATACACAGTTATGAACTTCTAGTAAACTAAAAATAAAAACGAGAATATTATGAAAGATGACGCGATTAAAATATCTTATCACTTTGTTCTTATCTCAGAATCTGTTTCTTTTTGCTTTCTTAATCTAAAAGAGAATTAGACAGAGAGAGGTTAAGGTAACTTTTATTGGTAAAAACTCCCAGTGTTCATTGAAACAATTTTCTGCGATCATCATACTAAAAGTAATTATATAAAATATCATTACTTAAATAATTAAAAATGATTTAACTATTTGTGTTAGAAATAAAAAACCAACGAAAAAAAAAAATGAAAACATGGTTGAAGATGATAAGAACCTCTTGGCCTTTTCTAATCGCAAGACCACTTAAGAAATATCCAGAAGTCTTTTGTTTTAAAGTGCTTTAAGCATTAAAAACAATATGCTTTTTAAAATGAAATGCTTGAATAAAAATCAAGCTGATAAGCTAAGACAAGATTCTCTGTAAAAAATAAAAAAAAAGAAACACGTGAGACGTATTTATTATGTCATTTCGTTTATAATCAGATTAACAGTTTGCTACAAACAGAAAAAAAATAGTAAAACAGTTTTAAATTAATTTAATAGATAGCATGTAACTCGAAAGGATTCAACAGTTTAGTGTATTTTTCTTCCGGGTAATGCTCGTATTTTCATATTTACCTATATCTTATATATTACTGTACAATATATCTAACTATATCGTACAACAAAATAGTTTCTACTTCGCAAACCCAATGTTTTCTAGAAGTAAACACTGATTCTTTGTATTATTAAAAGCTGCACATCCCCATAATATAAAAATAATATGTGAAGAATTATCACATAGTATTTTTAATGGGTTTTCTTTAACTCACGTTCTAACTTTGTCTGGTTCAAAACCGCAAAAGCTTTTTTCTCACATTTAAAATTCAATTCACATTCAATTGAGATGAAATTTTCAAAACATGATTAATTTGAATCACAATACGATAATTTAACTACAATAAATAAAAATTATTTGATTAAAACTAATTATTTGCAGAATTAAATTTTTCGCTAAGTTTCTCTCCAAATTGTTGCCGAATCCGTCGTTTAATAATTTATCGTTTGCTTTAATTTTAATTACAGTTAGCTTAAATATATTCAATTTAATAACATAATTTATCGTTTGTTTTAATTTTAATTACATGTAGCTTAATTAATCAACATAATGCTTAATTGAGCTAAAAAAATTTACACGTATTTATTTTAGATGATAAATTTAATAAGAGTCAAATAATGAAACGAATTATTAAAACTAATAATTGAATAAATTCAATTTGACTTGATGTTTCCTTTTGCTCTTAAAAATTTAAGGTATAAAAAAAAATATGTTACACATAGTGTGAAGTTTGAAAGAAGACCCATGCTCAAAAAACTCGTTTTTTACCGGTGTTATTACAATTACAGAAACAAAGCAGAAAATGTGGCAAAAGATTTTCTTCAAACCAAAAATAATCAGAAAAATGTAAAATAAGTTTAGCAATCATTATTTTGAAAAAGCAGTTATTAAATTAAATTTAATCTCTAGTTTACGTCATCTACCGTTACATCATCTAGTAGATATTGGAGTGAAATAGGGGACTGTGAACAGATAAGAAATGTGTGTAACCAAATATTCAAATTTTTGAATGCGTGGACTATGTTAATTCGTTTTAAAGCCTGAGAAGAGGTGAGGGAGGGGGAAGAAATTTTATTCACAGCGATGCTCTCATTGCTTGAATTACTATATCAATATGATTTTACTGGTAAAAAAATTACTGAGAATTCAGTATAAAAATAGCTTTCATCAAATGATTGGATGACGATTTTTTTTCGAATACAGAATGCATTGACAACTAATTCGTCCTAATTAACCTCCAAGTTTTCTGTTGTATAAGCAAAGTATCGATACTTGTATTTTCCGATTAGAGTAAAAAGGATAAATATAACTGATATTAGTGAAAAAAATTATGCAACTTAGAAATACTAAAATTTTATCAGTTTTTTCAATATTTATTTACTGCATCTGTTTCATAATAATAATAGCTAATGAATGTTTGAACGGAAATTATTGAGCCGCAGCTGTAATTATGCGGCTCTAAGTTACTTTACAGAACAAAATTACGAAGTCTTCATTCAAAATCAATGATCCATTACATCTGTCATTTGTTTTGACTTATCTTTAAATTCCTGCATAAACCTAATTTTTACGAATTATAAATAATTTTCTAATTTTATACAATGATCGAAATCAATTATTTTATTACAGACGAATATCAATTCGTTGTAAAAGTAAGATGAAAAAAAAAAGAGTTTTTAAGCAAAAATCGAGTTACAATTATTCTGTTCTTGATGAATAAAATAAAAAAAATCGAAAAGTTGCAGAGAGGTGCAGTTAACTTAACTACAAAACAGTTTAAGCGCAGCAGAATAACCATTTCAAGAATCTGGAAATGTACTTTCGAAAATAATTGTAAAGGCGAATCGCATGCTCATGTTGATTCTTAAAAAAAAAAAAAAAAAATGTGGATATAAATGCAAAGATTGTGGAAAAACACTTATTCTTGTCAGATATATTCCTTTTAGCAGAAAAAGTACCACAAGATCAGTTCACTTCACTGAAGCTCCCAAATCTACATCATTCCGAATTTTGAAAAAAAAAAAGAAAAAAAAGAAAAATTCCATACAAAGAGTTTAAGCACCATCAAACCACTTCTCACGGAAAAGAATAAAATAGGTCGCGTAGAATTTTGTCTGTCTACAAATTGAAATGCAACAACGAAATTACTGAAAAACCCAAAAACTATCTACTCACTCAAATAAAAATTAAGAGCAATATTTTTAATTTATTACAATTTTTTTATAATAAATTTGGAGTTCTATACTTATTTTCTTATGTTACTATTATTAAACGGCACAAATCAAATTCATCAACTGCTGCTATTATTATGGAACCAAGGAATTAATTTTTTAAAATTGTTATTCCCATCGCCTTTGAATTAAAGTCGTTCATACATTAAACATTCTATTTCTTAAAAATTGAAAACTCGTGCCTTCAAAATTTGGGATTCACAAATTAATAGCGATATTAAAGTACAAATGCCAAATAATAATTGACATGTTTTATTAAATTAATAATGTTAATATAAGGACTTGTTCAATATTAATATGACAGACATTTTTTTTTAAATATTTTTTAGATCTATTGAAATATTTTTATTAACTGTTCAACCTAATGAAGAATTTTGAAAATAATTTTCTAATTAGCAAATAGTTCTAATGTTCGTTTAACCATTTAACTCTATGAGTACATATCTGCCCAAAATGCTAATAAATATGGAGAATGTTTTCACGCCCCTCATAATCATGAAAAAATTATGAAATTCTTCCTTTGGAATTCCTCCTTTAATTATGAATATTTAAATTTTTTAAGGCCTGATTTTTTTAACGTGCTAACCTGTTATTGTTATCAGAGAATGACGTACACAAAAAAGTGTGGGCATAAAATAAAACATACAAGGTGTTAGGTTCAAAAGATTGACATTATAATACATTACGATTATAATAATTGCATTTAGTTTGCTCATGGCATCTTTACTTTGATAAGATACGTTTAATTTAATATTTTACTATCTGCATTTATTTTAAAATCGGAACAGAATGTTATTGCCTTCTTTAATAGTTTATCGTTTGCTTTTATTTTAATATTTAATTTAATAATTGATTTTCATGGCACAATCGGCATATCGTCCGTCTTTGTTCTTTTTGTTGTTAACATTGGCAATGTTTTTGCACTTTTGATTGTTTTGTTGCTCGTGAAAATAAAACTGCACTAGGAATTCGAAGATGGCATTTTCTTTTCTTGATGATAATTGCATTTTTGCAACTTGGGGCTTTGAAGTATGCTTACTTTACACTAATTAGCATTCATTTTGAATAATTCTACATTTTCGCGAACTTTCCAGGGGGGGAAGGAAAGAAACAAACGACAGAGCATGATAAAATGAAATTACGAAAGCAATTTTATCTTTTTATTTCATTTTTGTAAATTTGTTTTAAAAAATCGTTTTACATCATTAAAATCGGTCGTTGGTAGTTTTATTAGTCGCATTTGTTTAGATCATTAGTCGTTATTGTTAATTCTGTGCCATTATCAAACATTTTTTGTTCCTCAATTCATTACAATATCGTTTCATCTGTTCATTTCAAAAATGGTACAAAATCGTCTAGAATGTTAGAAGCCTTTATAATTTATAAAACTTACCTTAAGGTTTATTTTTAATTCTGAAGTTAACGGGGTTGCTAATACAATTATGGACCACACCCAGTTTGAAATTACCAGGATAATTTTTGAATATCAAGTTAAATCTAATTACCAGAACCTTGGTGATATATTAATTTTAGTCTTAGGGAAAACGAGCTAGAAATTATTTATGTTTAATTATCACGTTTTTAATAGCAGTAATTAATCATTTAAGTATTAATTCATTTCTCACTTATTAATATATAAAAAATTCTTTTTATTGTACTTTAAAAATAATTTATCATCTATGGGTAGATTTTAGTTATTCTTCTTAATTCCTTTTATTTAAAATTACTGTTCAAAGTGAAGAAATAATTTTAAATTTATCCCAGGAAATGTTTGTATTTTTTGAATAAAAGATTAAATTTCTTGAAATATTACTTATATATTTGTGAGGTGGTTTATTTAAATAAACATATTTTAATTAAAAGAAATGCATTTAAACACATCCGATAATTCATTTTAAAATAAAGTTAGAGTTTAAAAAAGTAACCCTAAATAACTTAATAATAAAAAATATTTTATATTGGAAAATATTACATTCTTTTAACTAAGAATCTAGAATATTAATATGAAACTAATTAATTTTGAATATATTTCTTTTCACACTGACAATGAACTTTAACTTTCAAATAATTTCATAGATGGCAGCACGAGCGAGATTGTTTCTGCTATTTTTTGGTTAGTATTACAACCGTCAATTAACGTCACAACATCGTCTAATTTGGAAAAATGAAAATTTGAAGATTTTTTCCGAGATTATAATTCATCTTTTTCTAGTACATTTTTTGAAAAGAGTGCATTCAAAAAAAAAAAAAAAAATTAAAAACAAAGTTAAGTGCAAAATTTTGCAAGGAACAAATTTAGCTGATGCACTTTTTTATTTATAATTATTATTAAATTACCCAATTAAATATAAGAATTAAAATAAACAATGAAATACAGAGAAATGAAATATAGATAATAGTAAACTTTTCTGATATTAAAATTAAAGGAAACAATAAATTATTAATTTGAATATCATATCAGCTATATGTAATTAAAATTAAACCAAACGGTAAATTATTAAATTGAATATATTTAAGCTAAATGTAATTAAAATTAAAGAAAACGATAAAATATTAAATTGCATATTTTAAAGGTAAATGTAGTTAAAATTGAAGCAAACGAGAAAAAATTGAAAAGTGATCTGGTAAACCAAGTGATCAACCTAAAACAATAACCCCTTAGGTGACTAATAATACTAAACCAATATTAAAATCATTTCATCCCAAAACATTCCAAGAAGGAAGCCAAACTCAAAAGACGTAATTTGAAATTCTTGAGGCAAAAAAAAAGGGGGGGGGGACTGCCTTACAGCTTAAAAGTTACGCAGAGCTCTGTAAAGACATGTTTACTAAAAGACGAATTGAATCAATCTATTTCCTAGAGAGGTGAACTCTAGGATAAACACAGATATCATATTTGCTGGAAATTGTAATTGGTCAAGACCATAGAACTTTATATGGACCCCGGGGCACCGGGGGGGGGGGCAAGGAAATGGTCCATGTTCCGGGATAGCAGAATTAGCCATAGTTTGCCAATTCTGTCTGCAGCATTAAATCATTTTCTTAAATATTATCAAGTTTTTTCCTTAAAACTTAATGTTAATTTTAAACTTTTAAATTAATTTTGCTAATTCATGGCAAGTAACAGTCTAAAGCAACTTATTTAATAACTTATCGACAGGAGATTAAAGGTCGAAAGACCTATGCACTCCTATATTCCTCTAATCTATAGGCCATGGTCATTAGATCAGATGACTATATTATCATCGAGACTAAGTTGGTACTTTTGCAGAATTTCAAGTCAATTGGTCAAGTGGAAGTGATTCAATATAGAGTTGTTAGATGTGACTTTAGCAATTATACTTACACTATGTGAAGTTAAACGAAAACTCGTCAAATATTTTACTCAAAATAAAATAATACATTTCATTTTTTGAATTTTGAAACGGACGTAGTCTAGACGCGATCCACTATTGCCACGTAACAAATTCAATAGTGTATCCGTGTTGGTTTTTCTTTCATTGTCCTTGAACACAACTCATAGACGTGAAGGTGAACATTTAATTTCTTCAACTTTTTTTTGTTACTTAAAAAAGAGTAGTGCAACATTGATATTGTTTATTTTACACTTTGACCAAGTTTCACATGAACCTAAATTTGTTAGTTAATGTAAAGCCTTGTTGATTTTTAGCCTTAGATTAAAGCCTTAGTTGATTTTTGTTTTAAAGATTCTTCGAATATACAAGAGTGTTAAGGTAAATGGGTGTGTTTATTTTGTTTATTTTTAAGCTTTTCAATGAATCTTAGGTTTTACCCTCGCAGAATGTTACTTATTCGTTTTAACGTATTAACCTATAAGTAATTTAATTTTACACGCGCGCAATGCATGCGTCATATTATTATTTTTTTTCTATGGGGGTGGTAAATATAATATTAGCACTGGGTGGCAGAAGTCCAAGCTACGTCACTGTCCCTGGACTCCACTCCAATCTCGAAGGGTCCAAGTCAACGAAAGAGAAAAATCGAGGGTGCTTGAGAAGTAATTATGAGTCTATGAGAGTGAATCCCATTTAATCAGGTTAATCCCAAATTTCAGGTGTTCCACAGAAGTCGTTATTCACCTAATACAGGTTTTACGCAATACTTACTTATATAACAGGCAAATAAATTATTACTAATTGTATATTAAATAAATGTAGTTCATAAACGTGTGCAATTAGATACATATTCGCTTCTTGTTCACATTGGTAAAAACTTGCACTCTTGATACCAGTAGCAACGCATTGCGCTCACATGCGCAGCAGAAATGCTTGTCCAGACATGTAGCAAAGCTTTGAAAGGACTGCGCACAAGATATAGACTGCACGGATTTGTTTAATTTGCCAATTATAAATAAAGCGTCAGAGGCAAGCACTGCATTTGTTATCTGAATTCTGAGAAGAAAAGTGACAAACAAATATTTTCAAAAATATAATTAAGCAGTTAGGTACGTACAAGTTAAAAAAATAATCAAATTCATCTTCTTTGAACTCTGAGAAAAGTAAGCGAATTAATTTTTAAATTTTTAATAAACTTTCTTTTTGTTGTTCCTCCTATTGCTTGGAGATGCCGATTATGTTCACAATCCCCCGTAATTTCTAAAATTTAAAACAGGTGATTCTAAAGTTAAGAATAAAGATATATCTGCGAACTGTTTGTTATAAGGCGAACAAAGCATTCCTCTTTAAAAGACAATACAATATTTTGCATTATAACTAATATAACCGAATTTCAAATTTTGCATATAGTGACATTTTATTTTTGAATGGATTAAGACATTTTTTGGTGAACATAACGTGAAAATTTTAATTTTTTAACACTTTTGTATAAGGTAAGTTTTGCAACGTTTATTTAGTGAGTACTACAGTCTAGTAAGATATGTTTCAACTTTAAAAAGGCCTTCTGTATGTCTAATTCAAGATTAAATTAAGGTTTTACACCGGGAATCAAATTTTAATTACTATGTCTGATTATATTTAAATAACTTAATATTTGTCAACGGCAACTGTTAACTGCTACTAAACATCTAAAAATTCTAAAAATAAATGGCAATATGGCAGTGATTATTTGATAGGCAATGTTGTGTAGTATGATAGATGAAGTATTCACACACGTGTATTGACTATATTTATTCACGACCCACAACAAATAAAATTATATACAATGGCAAAATATTAACCTTAACCTAGACTAAAGCATTCCCCCTTCATATATTTATCAAGATATCTTACTCATTTACAGTCAAAAACTGAGCTGTCTCCTGGACAACCTACCGTTCTTACCACTCTCCCTGCCCGACTCACTCTTATCTCCCGCTCATCCTTTTTCTTTGGCGCCTCACTTACAATCTGCTTACATGTCTTGGCACGACAGGCAGTTTAGCGTTCAATATTTGAAGCTCGACATCATTCTATCCAAGTCAGACAAACAACTGCCCAAGCGCCGTTTATGCAACAAAGTTTTAAGCAGTGACTCTATGAAACCATCCAAATTGGAGTATCGTCTGAGAAGATTTCATCCTAATGAAACAAATAAGATTTGAAATACTTTCAAATACAGAAAGAAGCACTTCATTAGAGACCCACAGTAGGCAGTAAGTTTTCTTTGACATCAAAAAGAAACGATATTGGTTTGCGCTCACCTTACAGTAATTTATCACTTATAGGAAAATCTTGAAAACCGCATAGTACAGGAGTACAGTTCATTTTAAAGGCCAATGAAGAAGTTTTAAGAACTGTTCTACACAAACCTGCATATGATATACTAAAAAAAAAAAAATTCCTTTGAATAAGAAAACAGTTCAAAGACGTATTAATGAAATGAGTGATCATTTTGAAAATTTTATTAGTAATCATCTGCAAAAAAACACATTTCCCCATGCAATTTTACCCGAGTAGTGCTACATTATTATTGTCATATGTCCTTTATGTCATGGACTAAAAAATTACTATTCGCATTAATTTTGACAGTAGACACTAAGAGTGAAATAATGCACCATGTGAGGAGCGGAGGGGTTGGCTTCTCGAAATAAGTCCCTATTCAAAGGCGAAATAAAAGTTCATTTCTCCAAAGTAGGCAATAAATGAGCCACACCTGGGGTCGGCTACTTTAGTGCATTCATGAACACATGCCTCTGCTACACAGATGTGGCAGGGATGATACACCTGTGAGAGGAAGTGTGAACTATGACGTGGGGACTTGGGCCTATCCGTTTGACGTCTGACATGTAGCACCAGCGTGCCCGTGCGTTCAACTGGATAATGACCGATAAGAACGAATGGTGTTGGTGGAGGTTGTGAAAATTATTAGCCGTCTATTCGGAAATGAAAATGAAGCTAGGGGGGGAAGTCAGCCCTACCCTGGGATTTTAAATGGACAGAGAAAAACAAAGAGCAGGCGAAGAGAGGATCCGGTGAAGAGAACGAAAGAAGGCGATCCCGCAAGGAGTGAGTGATAGAGATGGCGATTGTGGCTATTCCTCTACTCGTGCGATTTTGATGAATTTTATCCCTTAGTGACTAAATACAAAGGGATATTTTCTTATTCGTGATATTTTGTTTGTGCCATTGTGAAAAGAATAACAAAGCGAAAACGCTTTGTAACTTGAGTAAAACTCATACAATTGTAAATACAAGGAGTATTTTTACTTAAGCTTTGTGATTCCTTCACTTTACCAAGCCATTCCACAAATTTTAGGGTTACGACGTTACACTAGGAAACCAAAGCCTACTATGCCTAGCCTACTACTCTCTCGCGACAGCTTACTACTATGCTTAGCCAACTACTATCTAGTGACAGCCTACTACTATACCTAGCCGACTACTATCTAGTGACAGCCTACTACTATGCCTAGCCAACTACTATCTAGTGACAGCCTACTACTATGCCTAGCCGACTACTATCTAGTATACAAAGACTACTACTATCTAGTGACTGTAATGTTATGGAGGATGAAGTCAAAAACATTGTTTATGCAAACCAGTTACATGGTTTCCTCATATTCACCGCTCTTTAGGAAACAACACTATCTGGTTTCCTAAACAATGTTTTGGTGACGTCATCCACCGGAATATTGCGGCGTTCCGCAATATGCCGCTCCACTTTCCTAGGAAACCCTAGTCTTCGGATAGTCTCCCTGTATTAAAATGGTGGATTAATGAAAGGGCTAGAAAATGCCATATTGTACTGGAAAGGTGGTATAATGAAAATAATAAATATATAGGGTGAAACACGATTTTAATGCGAAAATGTTTAACATGAAAAATGAAGTAATACATTAGTCCCGGTAAAATACTATGCAACTTCTCAAATTTATTTTCTTTTAGCTTGAAACTAAAACTGCTTAGCACGAAAATATTTCGATTCTTTGACTCAGCTCATTTTCTTTTGTAAAAGAGAACAAAAAAAATGATGGGTTTTTATCGTTTTTATGTTTCAACTAATCTTTGGGTAGGTAGCGGCACTGCCTTTGTCATAAAGCTTCAATCCCAAGTCTCTAATTCGATTTGGGAAGTGATACCTCAAGAATTGACGAATATTGAAACTGAGCCAATATATAATGAAATACTTGGGATAGTGTCTACATCAGTACCAACAATACCGTTAGATGAATCTATTGCCGGCGATAACAGTGGTGTAACTGAGGGGGAGGGGTAAGAGGGAATATCTGTCTCTCTGGGCGCAGCATCACAGGGTGTCAAATTGTAGGTAAATTCTAAGAATAAAATGTTTCCCCTTCTCAAACACAATAGCAAGTAAATAAACAACATTCACAATCACAATTCATCCCTCTATCAGCACGAGGATATTTTCCTCCCGTGGTTTTTATCTCTTTCTGAACCTATCTGAGATCATTCATGGCACGGGAAAGATTGTCAGACTTTCCTTTACTGAGTGTGGAGTGAAAGGTGACCCCCAGCATACATTTTGAGGAACTAATCGATACATTTGCAGTTGCAAAGGCTAGGAAATTTTCCTTTGAAGTTAACAATTACATTTAAAGTATTATACATAAGGCTATATTTTTTTTAAACTTTATGCTAACTTCTTTTGCAGGTTTTTTTATTATAATATCTCATAAATTAATATTTTGAATTTTAGTAATGCTATATTTGAATAAGGCTATTGAATAATTATATTTGCAAAAAAGCATCGTTGTCTTATTTATTTTATTTATGTCAAGTGCCTAATTAATCATTTCATTTAATGAAACCTTGAAAATATTCTCATAAAAATGTTTTAAAAATTAAAAGATTTAAAGCTACTTGAAACTAAAAATATTTACTTTAACTACATTTTTTACAATTTTCTTCTCTTTCCATATTGCCTTTTGGTAAACAAGAGAGTGTTTTAATAAAAACATATCTTCCTGTCTTTTCATTGTATTTTAGAGCTTTTTAACTGTAATATTTTTAATCGGAAGTAATTTCATTTGTTTGTCAAAAATATCGTTAAAACTAATCTCACACACATTAAAAGAATGATTCATAAAACTTAAAGTACATAATTCTATACAATTAATTACTTTTTTTTATAATCTTTGACTACTTATACATTAGATAGTTAGTAATATCTTTAATATCATGTAATTATTGGCTGTCTAAATTGTTATCAATATTTAGGAATACTTTACTAATTATATTGAATATTATTATTTAAGTCACGAATAGTTTTATTCTTCCAATTTTATTTTTAGGCTTTTTCTATTACATCTCTTACTTTTTATTATTTTTTTGGTTAACCTCTTTATTTGTTCATATCTCTCTGTTTTATAAAATGAAAAATATTTCTATTACTGTACAGTACATTCAAACCATAAGGATAAACTATATTGTACAGTCATATTAAATGGTTTTCCCACCATAATCGTTTTTAATTATTAAATTCTATTTTGATAATCGTAATCTCGACATTTTCAAATTTATGCAAATAGAAATGACTTACTTCAATTTTCTGACTATTTCTTAAGCTATTGTTGTTGTTTTTTGTATCAAATCAATCTTTATTGGTTTTATTGTTTATGTAATTATATATTGTTTAGGTAATTATATATATTTCAATTGACAGTTTTTTTTTAACAATTTAATAAATAGATACAATTAAATATTTTTCAGAAAATATAAATTTAGATGTAGGATTACATTGTTCGTTACTTACCACACTACAAGTTTTATATCTTTTATTATCACATTTTTATAACTTAATATTTTAGTGTTATAGTTACTATTATTCTAAGTACTGTAATTTGTTTCATTACTTTCAGAATAATCATTTATATTCATTTCATATCAACAGAATTTTCATTTGAAATTTTATTAAAAGTGTTTAATTTTCTTTTATACTCTTTTTGTTCAAAATACGTACACACACACACACACACACACACACACACACATATATATATATATATATATATATATATATATTCTAATGCATATACGATGACGCGCATTTATAATACAAAAAATAAGATAATAACAAATTGCAAAAATAATTTAACCAAAACTAAAATGTAAAATTATTGTTAGTAAATGAATAAATGCTTTTATTACTATGGCAAAAACATAGACATACTGAAATACACATAGTATCATTCAAAAAAAGCAAAGCAACAACGTTAAAATAAGGAAATCAATGACAAAAAGTTGAAAAAAATTAAATGAATTAATTTAAATTGCTCTTTATGGTTGTAGACAGAAATGCATGGGTATACGTATTATGGATTCAACCTCCCTATTCAGCTTAATGACTTTATAACAAAAAAATGTAAAAACCAATTATACTCAAAAGTCCATATTCAAAAAAGCAATTAAACTCAAGTAAAAAACACCCCAAACGAATGGGTATTCATATAAGATAAAATAAAATCATCCATTCAAAGTCAAATATTCATCATTTATATTCGCTGAAAAAATATGACACCGAAACAGAGCAATGATACTCTCTCTTATCTACCTCAAACCGAAGCTCTCTACATAATCTGCAGATCCCGAATGGAATTTGTTGATTATCCATTCTGGGCCAGAAGAGCGAGTGAGGAGTGGAGGAGCATAAGAGAAAGGGGATGGAACTCCCCTCTTTTCTTATCGATAATGGGTTATTTAAACACTCCTTAATCTTTTTATTGATTGCTTATTAATGTCTCTCTCGCACCAATAAGTGTCCGTGGTAACCTAGTGATTACGGTTGCGAACTCAAGGGTAGCATTGTTTCTTCGAGTCGTGATGCCACCTAAGACTCACCGTTGCTGATGCACGTTGAATCTGTCGAGGCTCCACGTCCTCACTTTGGCATGGAAGGGAAGTACAGAGATGGAGGAGTTAACTGAGATCCCTTAACCGAAGATCGACTTACGAGGTCTGTCGCCAGTAGCCCTCGCGTTGCTTTTATTTAAGCGCGACATTAATAAAATAACTAATCACTCAATCTTGTATTAATAAGATAAGGATTATAGGAATGCATGCTTCACCGAAAGGCGAGTCGTATTCATTCATATAACATTGATTTTATCTGGGATTGATCACAGAGATAAGAATAGGCGACTTTAGAGAGAACGTTTAGATTGTGTACAGGCAGACACCGTGATAATAATTAATCTGTTGATTTTTTTTTTTTTTGAAAGTATTCAGACCAGTTCATTTTTATTAAGCGTGGAAATAAGTGCAGAGGGTGATAATTCCCCTTTTGCAAATAATTGATAAAGACCCTCTTATTTTAAATTGTTCACCTTTTTTTCTTTTTTTCGCTCTCCGTAGAAGGGTCCACGAAACCCTCCATACGATTTTTTACTGTAACCGCGTGAAAAACCTACCAAACAGTTTTAACTGTAATTGTTTGTTTTGTATACAAAACAGTTTTCGCTAATAAAGTTCATGGTTTTGGAACATACCCAAGATGGACTCACTGCGAAATATTGTTTTCAAAGATCTTTTCGTTAATGACAGCAAGTAATAAACAAGTGTTCAGAACATTCCTGCAGAAGTTGAAATACTTAGATATCTATTGAATTAAATGAATATTTTAAAGGGGAAATACCCTTTGTTGCTCTATACTCTACAAAACCATTCAATCAAACAATCAAAGGTCATGATTTAGGAACCACACGTGTACTGATGCCCGCCGTCCCAACATTGGTCCACCAGGTCAACGTTATTGTTCCAGAAATATTTTATGAATGATGTATAGCAGTCAACGTTGTTATTTGAAAGACGCAACTAACTTCGCTCAACAGAGTCAATAAAAAATTGGAAGCATCGCACTTGGATTTGAAAGGTTACAAACAATACATGATTCGCGCTCTAAAACAAAAACAAATCATAAGAGGCAAGCTTATCTCGTTTGATTTTCTTAATTCACAATTAAATATAGCTCACAAAATTAAGAAAATTCTATTTCTGCTGTTGAAGTGTATGAAAAAAAAATCTTAGTTCTTTTCAAATACATTACTCAGTACAAATACGAACTGAACAATGACATTCTTAATGCTTGTTCGGATGCAGACTTTGAAAAATATGAAATTGAATCTCAAGAATTGTTTTGTAAAATGAATGCATTAAAAATTACTTTAAAATGTGAGTTGAAAAAAAGCTTTAAGAAATAATACTACTAATGTATGTCAAAATACAGTGAATAACAAAATATAGAATTTGAACTTTCTGTAGACGTGTCAGTGTTTATTTCAAATTACATTTACTGGATAGCAATTCGTGATTTATTTTTTAGCCAATGCTGCTACAATTTCCAAAGCTTTCTGTAAAAGGCGAAGCAATCAATTCAAATTTTAAATGAAAATTATGAAAAGGAGGGGAATGTACTAACTAAACGTCATGAAAACGAAAGAAAAATTATAAAAGTGTTAAATACACTAGTTTCACAACCTGTTTTAATACAGGAATCAGCATCAGGTTCACGGAAATTGACACAACACATGAATGCATTGAAACATTAAATATCCTTAAACAACAAGAAGAGCAACGGGATGCCATGATTATTTTCCTGTTGAAGAGAAAACTTGATTCTGAAACACTTCGAGTGTGGACTTTATTAGCAAGCAAGTAAACAAACAAAAATCCCGCTTAAAATTTTTATTTTAAATAGAACTTGAAGATTGTTCAAAAAATATAACAACTTTAGCAGGAAAGATTATTCAAAATAAAAAGATATTACATTAAACTAATCAGTTACTTGTTGAGGAAGTTAAAATTTACTGATGAAATTTTTAAACTCTTTTTCTTTAAATAACTGCTTCTGAGAAACATAAGTAAAATATTAAACTGATGCAAGCCAAGATGTAATAAATCAAATGGTATTTAACTAACCCAATGCATGATTTGGTTAGATAAAGGGTGTGATATAATTATCTACCGATTAATTACAGAGAATAAGATAAAGATCAATTATTTAAATTGTTATGAATAATTAGTTTATAAACTTATTTAATACATGTTAATAGTGTGATAAACAAATATATATTGTCAAATAGTGTTACCAAACACACACACATTTATATATATATACACTCACACACATATAAACTCATATACATTTCACACATACACTCATATCCATAAATTAAGGATAATTCAGAATCACACGGAAATAGAACTCTAAAGTAAAATTTTCACCTGTAGAATTAGCACACATTTTCAAGAACAATATGCAAATTACAGGAAGCCATCAGATGACGCCTAAAGTATGTTACAAAGACGAAAATATAAGATAGATGTATAAAAGGAATGGCAGCAAAAAAGTGAAATTGTTCTCAAGCGTTCTGTAAGCCCCTCAGTGCCACAACCTAATAGTTATGAATTATCGACCGTAAGGAATGTTTGCGTACTCAGGTGGAAGTATCCGAGGAACTTGGAATCGCTCAAAGTGTCCTCTCTAGGCTTTGGCAAGGAATCCCAAATGATGGAAATGTTCGTAGATGTTACAGTACAAATATTTTCCGAGTTACAATTTCGAATGACGACCAATAATTGGTAGTAACTGCAAAAATAATCAGCACAGAGAACATCAGATCTTTCTCGTCTGCTGTCTTCAGCCTCGGGTACCACTACTTCAAGGCAAACCGTGTAAAGACGTTTGGGACATAATGGTCTATATATTCTCAGTCCTGTCAGATGTGTTCAGCTCACACCAACTCACTGTCGACAGCGGTTAGCCTGAAACATGTAATGTTGACATCTTCACAGTGGTTTTGTATTATGTTTTACGGCAAGTTCAGGTTCAGCTTGCAGTCTGATTCACGTGGACATTCATATGGAGAATGCCAGGTACCAGCTAGCACCAAGACAACATCATTGAAAGAGACCGTTACGGTTATCCAGGATTGTTCGTTTGGAGTGAAATTATTCCTGGCTCCAGAGAAGACCTACATGCTCAAATCGGAACCATGACAGACCAAGTACTATCGGGATATCACTCTGGAACAACGTATACTTTTTATAGGGGTGCCATGGGCTCAGAATTTGTGTTTAAGGATGACAATACCCGTCCTCACCGAACAAACATTATAAACGAGTGGTTTCAATCTGAGGACATCACCCATATGGAATGATCAGCATTCTCCGATAGAGCATACGTGGAATATGCTGGGACGAGGAGTTGCAACCCATCAATCATTTCCTACATGTGTACCGGAACTTCAGAGAGCATTGCTTGCTGAGTGGAGTAATTTTCCACAAGATCAGCTCGATAATTCAATACTCAGCATGCCTAAGCATTGTGCGGACTGTATTTCATCGTCTGGGAGACATACAAAGTATAAACCACCATACCAACCATATAATGATAAGATTTTGTAAGGGAGATATTTTTTGAAATTGCTCCAGGAAGCAAAAATCGTAGTTTTTATGAACGGTATCAAATACATTATATTTTTTTGTTCTTGATCTTTTGTTAAGTAAATAGGCTTTATAAATATTATATGTATATATATATATATATATATATATATATATATATATATATATATAAACAGTGATGAGCAAAAATTAAGGATGTGTGTGAGATTTTTTTTCAATATAACGTTGTGCAAAAGCTTTCCAAATCAACACAAATAATACCATAAGGTCTTCAAGACGTAAAAACACGAGTAATGTACTCAAAACTTAATAATAAAAGAAAACGAAATGATAAAAAGAAGCTTTATTGAAAAGGTAGCACGGAGCACAATGCGACTAAAAACCGAAACATCCATGTGATAGGTGTCCATCCAGCTTTAGGAAGGAAAATATGATCTTCTCTGACTGCTATGCCGATTTCACATAATGTGGCCATGCTGAGCATGAGGTTGTCAATCAGTTATTGAAATATTGCAGCCCCTTATTCTTGTACCGCCAATTGAAGCTCCGGAATCGTTACTGGCAGTAAATTACGTGCTGCCAAGCGTCTCCCTAGAAAATTCCATTCATGCTTGATGAGATTCAGATCCGGAGACCTTGCCGGCCAATCCATGCGTTCAATATTCTCACTGTCCAACAACTCTTCACAGCTACTGCGCGATTAGTTAGCGCATTGTCGTCCATGAAAAGAACTGCGGACCTATCGAGTGTCTAAAAAGACGCACATACGGAAGGAGAATCTCGTTACAAAAGCGGGCCTGGTGACTGAACCTCCTTCGAGGATGTGAAGGTCGGAAAGGGAATCAAGCACGATGCCTCCTCAAAAAAGAACCCCGCAACCTCCTAACCGGTCTCTTTCGATACAGTTGGAAGGGTTATTGAGGGTTCCCCGCTGTCTCCAGAGGAGTTTGCGCCCAGAATCGTTACTCAGGCTAAACCTGATCTCATCCGTAAGAATACTCGACCCCATTGACTGTGTCCGTCCAATTCTGGTGTTCCCGGCACCAAAGAAAATGCCTTCTCCACAGGCGTTAAAGGTACAAGCCGTATAGGTCGTCGGCCAAACAGACCACCTCTGTGCAGCCTCCTGGCCTCGGTAAAACGTGATATCAGTCGTCTAATCACCTTTGCCTTGTGTTTAGCGATTTCTCCCACTGTCAGCCGCCTGTTCCTTCTGGCCTGTTGGGCAATATACCGGTCTTCTGATATGGTTGCTCGTGGACGACAATAGCTAAACTATCGGACAACTCTTCCTGTAGTTTAAAATTCTCTTCAAAGTCATGAAGCGATGTTGTGAGCAATCCAGAACTCCGCAGCCACTTCGACCTTCCTCTATCTTTCTAATGACTCGATCTCGGGTAAAATCATTCTATTTGTCATCTAACAGATTTCATTCCATTTGTCATCTAACATTTCACACTGAGGCAGCAACTCAACATTGTTTAAACTGATATACGCCATGCAATCGTTTTCCCAGAAATATTGAGCCTGCACTGCCGGCGTGCTTTATCCCACTCCGACTCTCCCTCATTACGTCTAGATGCATATCTGAGCATGTGCTGCCGTACTCACTCTAATTAACATCTTGATTGGTCTTTCTGTCCGCTATGACTCTTCGTTCTGCTGATATACTAATTTTCGGACATTGTTCTTAAATTTTGCGCACCAGTGTGTGTGTGTATGAAGGAAATGGTAAAGTGTTAATTACTATCCACAAGTATCACAAAGTTTTAATTATTACTAAAACTGATCAAGACAGAAATTTAATTTTAATTTTCATTTATTATTCTTGAGATTCAGCGAATTCAAATCTGTCTTCTCCATACTTCGGAATATTTAGAAATACAGTCTCTTGCAAAGAAAACAAATCTACACAAATAACTGTAATTAATAACATTATGTACAAAAGGATCAATTAATAAGTAGAATATGTTATCCAGATATTTCTATTGTATTTCGTAGTAATAATTAAGACTTTCCGATACCCCTTCCTCCGTATATATGTCTTCAAATGTTAAGTTCAAGGAATCATTAAGATAGTTTTCGCTACAGAATTAGAGGCCGCGAAAGCCTGGTGGCCATGGTCGCTTACATATGGCCAGTGTTGCTTTCGTCGAATCATGAGATCAAAACCCTGATCCCATTAAAGACCGCCGTTTTTCGAGGTTGATGCCCTTTAAATCTGTCGAGGCTTCAATGTCAAGTCCTCCCAAGTGGCGGGGTGTACAATTTCGGAGAGGGAAATGCCAGCTCAAATGTCGTTCTCGTCACTTGAAAGAGGCTCAATAATACGAGGTCCGTCGCCAATAGGTCCGTGTTGTTTCTCGATAGGATGCTAATAAAAAAAATTGATCAAACTCGAAGTATTTTTTCTGATAGAAAGAATATTTTTATGTATTAATGTTCAATAATTTTTCCAACTTTAATAATAGCAATAATATGAAATAAAATGTCATATGAAATTTTATGAATAAAAATTCACATATTTATGAGATAAGTACCAATTAATGACTCTTAGAAATTTTTTAATTGGATCATATTTTAGTCCATCCTTTGTGATAGAATGAAAGTGACTCAAAATTGCGCCAAATTCTGGCAGCGGTTGATGTCATTTGGCTATTAGAGAGAGAGTTAAAGATAGAAGTATAAAGAGAAAAGATTTAGTTAAAGAGGGATATTTTGAGACATAGCCAGTTTAACAAAAAATTAAGAGATAGAAATAGTCAGCAAGCGAGAGATAAAGAGAGACAAAAGCCGTTTCAAAGTAAACGGATTCTTCGCCGAAATAGCAAAAATGAATATTAAATATGCATCTCTCCTTGTATCTTTTCTTTCTTCTGAATATCAATCATTCCCTGCTGTAGGCTTTTAAGAAGTCGAGGTTAGAATTTCTAATGGTGAGCCGTAGAATGTCAAGGTCTATGTAAAGGAATTAAGAACTTTTCAATGTTAAAACGAACGACTAATTTATCTTTCCGAACGAATCACAAAATATCAAACGGTGTTTTTCTAAGACTATAGTATTTTTAATTTTTTTTTTCGAGTGTGGAAAAATGTTCAAAATTTTACTCTTCAAGTGAGGATTCTTATTTCAGATTTAAAAGTTTTAATCAGTCGTGGGCGGAATACAGCTCGCGGTAAAAAAAAGAGAAGCAATGCTTTCAGAAAATTTTTTAATGTTTAATGAAAATAATTTAATGTTCTAAATGTTCTTTTTAATGGTTAACAATATTTTAACAATTTATGTGCAACTTCATATAAGTAACAACTCTAGAAACTATCAAATAAATTCAGAATTAATTTAAAATATAAATGATTATTCGTATAATCTTTTCAAAAATAGAATGTATTGCATTTATATTTATGACATTCTATGATCTCGGCGAAATTAATTAAATTTTGTTTATTAATACAATACTGTCTCAATAATCCTGTGGAAATCGGACTAGAGCATATTGCTGGATTACTAAAAAATCACAAATAACTCATTCAGACAACAAGAGTTATATATTTACACATGAAATTTACTACAGAACACGCAAAGTGTCACACACAAAAAAATAACTAAAAATACAAAAAAAAAAATGTACTGATTTGCATTGATAGCCTACGTTATTCTCTTGAAGTAGAAGGCATAAAATAATTGTGTAAAAACGCTTAATCTCTGACAGGCTTGGAGAAGTGAAAAGCCGGATTGTAGAGAGAGTACTGAATTTATTTTGAGTATAGTTTTTAATATCATTACGCTTAACTTTTACAGTTTTGGGTGGCCGCGGTAGCCTAGTGGTCATGGTTTCAGTTTCGAAGCCGACGGTTTTCGTTCAGTCGCTGGTTCGAGCCTTGGCCGCTAAAGACCCGCCGTGTAGCCGGGGCTGATGCAGATTAAATCTGTTGGGGCCCAAAGCCCCCCCCCATTAGTGTGGTGTGGAAGTTGGGAGGGGGAGTTCCAGCTCAGGTGTCGTCCTCTTCACTTGACCGTGGTTCAAAATTACGAGGTCCATCGCCAAAAGCCCTCGTGTTGCTTCTATTGCGACATGAATATAAACTAAACTGTACTGTTTTGTAATTTTATGAAGTATGCTTTGTACTCAATTTCATGAATATTTAATGCGGTATTTAGTTATAATTTCACACATTAACAATACTTTTTATTTACAATATCCCGATTTTTCAACAATTTTCATTTATTATTTCATGGTTTTCATACTTTATTTAGCTTATACAAATACAGGAACGCAAAATAAGATGTTCAGAATATGCTGTTAATAATAAATTATAATTTAATGATTTATTGTATTTTCATTTTGAGGTAAAAATAATTATATTTCTCTCAAGATATTTCACTTTAATAATTTATCGTTTCGCTCAATTTTGTTATCTGATGACTAATTTGATATTTTATATTAGGATCAGATTCATTTTGTTGTTAAAATTGGTATTGTTTTTTTTTTTTTTTTTGCTTAAAAAAGCTCTGTATTTTTGAAGGATTATCAAAATTAAATGAATCAATCAAATAAAAATTTAAATTTTTTTTATTTGAATGCTGTCTAGTACATTTTTTGAAAATTTAATACTTCTACTTACATTAATTTTGTAAATAATATTCTTCTTAATTGTAATTTTTATGTAAATATCAGAATTACTAAAGAGTCTTTAATTAAAAATTACTTCGTTTAGATTTTTTTGCTGCGTCCATTTTTACATGTTTCTTCAATAGAAAAAGGTAAGAAATTCTAATTTTCCTAGAAATTTTAAGATACGTAATAAATAAATATGTGTATATAGATCTTTAAGCCCACTCGATGCAATAAATTTATTTAATATTATACAATTTTTACGGTTTGCTACAGATTATTATTAAACATCATTTTTTTTCCTGGTTTTATTTCCTAGCAATAAAAATAAATTCCTAGGCCACTCAATACTATCCTCAAATTCTTCACTTTAGTACATCGTGGAAGTTTTGAAAATGAAGTTCCACTTCACCTGCTTATTAATATTTTAAAATTTACAGTAACTAATATTTTAATATTAAATGGCCCAGAAATGAACTATTTTTTTAAGAAATATATATATAATAGTTTAGATATTTTTCGTAAGGAATTAGTTGGATCTTTTCATTTGTATTCGAATTCTTTTAGCGTTTTCATACCCACTAATCTTACAGTACACACACGCAGAACGAGATTATCTACGATTACACACCATAATATTTAAGATTACGCCAATCCAATATTTACAAAAAAAAAACTGATAAGATATCACAAGAGAACATGTGTTATGAGTAAAATATTTCAGAATATACTTTTCTTAAAAAATATTCTTAAAGTATATTTCAAAATATACTTTTCTTAAAGTATATTCTATACATTATATTCATAGTTTTTATTCAAACAACTTTAATGTGTATTTTGGAACCAAATACTCACAGTTTAATCTGACATCATTTCTGTCAAGTCTCAAACACCGTTCATCATATTATAATTGACTGTCTGGTGTTTCATCATCATTATCTCACATTTTTCGAGTCATCTGTTTTGAACTCACGTGATTTGATGAGAGGTGGGTCCACAACTTGTTTGTTTTGTTATACTGAGTTGGAATTTTATATATAATATTTAAAATTTTAATCTAAACATTTCCTATCTTGTTTTTCTTTATAATATTGTCTTAAAAAAGTTGCAAAAAATTAAATAAATATTTGGAGCAGTATATATGCACACAATAAACTCTAACATTCATTCACACAGAATAAATAAAATAATTTCTTTTGCATTCGATACATGACACTAACACTATATTTATATATAATTCATTAAGTTGAAAAAACACTTATAAATTTTCTTTTTATCATAAGGCCGAGATTATTATCCTGCTATTTTAATCAATAAATGAAAGTTTTATTAACAATCCAATCAATCACATTAATTCATAAAAGTGCCGAGCTAAATAGTTATCATTAAATAGAATTTGTAAGATAATTCAGATATAATATAAAAGGACTTGGTGTCTGTATAATGTTTATTTACACAGTTTAACCACTTGAATAAACTTTAAGAAGTAAATGAATACTATTTTTTTAAGATATGCTTGTGTCGAGATGAATTACAAAGTAAAACTGAGGTTCTAGTGTTGGTGGGTAGAAACAAGAATCATATTTGCATGACAAGGCAACGTAACAGATTGCTAAGCAGTATTCAAGATTTATAGAATGTAAATCTCTCTATTTCTCAAAACTATGTTTCCCCCTCCATTTACATTAAGTATGCAGTTTTAAAAAATAGCATTTTATACATATTTTTATAAATCATAATAGTTATTAGTAATTAAAGTTTTGGTATGCGTCTGTTATTCACACAATCAGAATTTCAATTTCTGTACTTTACATTAAGACACATAAGTAAAAAAAAGTATTTGATTTAAAAAATATTACTTTATATAAAAAAGGAGAAAAAGATAACATTTTGAAATACTATTGATGCTAGAAAATTATCATTAAATGTTAAATTGTATTAGGTATTACATAATTACATTTCTTTTTCAAGTGACTTGGAATGATTACTACATTTATTTAAATATTGTTTATTATTTCTTAAAAAATTATTATGAACTTGTGATTAAATTGATTTTGTCTCCAAATGAATTAAAATAAAAACTAAAATTCGAAGTATATAATTATAACAGTTTAAATCATAAATTATTACATAATCGCAACAGCTCAATGATGAATCTCGATTAAAACTGAATATAATTTAATCCAAATTTAAATCCAATGTTACTTTATGTTTGAATATAATTTAATCCAAATTTAAATCCAATGTTACTTTATGTTTTTAAATAGAATCCGCCTCATAAATAAAATGAGTTTATACATGAAAGATACTATTTCAGAAATTTTTATTTATTTTGTAAGAAAATTACAATTTAACTCTATTCACATTTATTTTTCAGACGATTTAGAATAATTACTATTCTAGAATAAATATTAGAGCCTTTTTTTTAAACATAGTAGAGTCAATCGATGATCTGATGATACCGAACAATATTTATAAAATAAAAATCTTCTATTTTCAAAGACAAAATAAGTGTAACCGAAACATAAAGGTGAAAATAACTCAATAATCGTTAACATTTTAAAAATGTATCTTTTTGGAGCAAAAAAAAAAATATATTTTAAGACTTGCATCATAAGTATACAAATGATACCCAGAAGTAAGTATAGAGAGGTCTAGCTTAGCGAACTACATATTAACTACACAATTAAATGAAATGAAACAAAAGATACATAAAAATATATTGAGATTATTTTCTGCCTAATGTATGTAATAGAATAATATAAGAACTATGATAACAGTAAATACATTGATCGAAATACAGTTCATGTACAAGATATATACAGCTAGCATACAGGGAAATCCTATATCAACGCAGAGCATGCCGTAATATTTATGTAGATATAACATGATTTTGAAGTGGCGCCAATTGTCTTTCAATTTACCTCATTAGTAATATGATGCCGTCTTCTGAGCTAATAATCCAGCTCTACATTCAAGGTTATTAGGGATCAAACATTAACATCATCTACATTCTAAAGTTAGAGCTAAATGAAAACTATAGGGATCAAACGACATCGCCATCTATATACTAAAGTTAGAACTAAATGAACAGAAGTGATAGAATATTACAAAAACTGTCATTAAAATGTAATATTCTTGAAAAGGACAAAAATTATAGATTAAAAATAAGACTTTATTAAAAAAATAAAAAAAAAAAATACAATATTATGAAATTAAAAATTTAACACATAAAAAATTTAAAAAACGTTTTTGTTGATTATAATATAAAAACAAAAAAATTAAACGTAAAAACAAAGAAAAATTTTACTATTTTTTTTAAATCAATAAAAAATAATTCCTTTTATTTTAAAATTATTACATTTTAAATTGTTTTTATGAAGTTAACATAGTAGGATATTTTATACGTACATTTCGTGAAATTTATTTAAATTTTCATGAACATAAGATGAATTATTAACGATATACTACTACTATTCCAGAAAAGGAACCTTGTGTACCAAAAAAATTAAAATTATATGACTTTTAAAAACAATTATTATAAATTTTACTTTCAACTATTTTTAAATAAACACCTCAGACATCATTTCTAAAAACATCATTATTCATTTGTAATAATTTTAAATGAGTTGGCTAAAAATAAGAAATATTTATCTTCTCAATTATTATTTTGAAAAAATATAATATCACTAATGTATGCAAACATTGTAAAAAAAAATATTATCAATATAATTATATTCCTTGAAATATAAGTGTTTAACAGCAAGAATATTACTGCCCGTCCATTTGCTTACATTTTTCTCCTTAAATGTAATGTACTATTACTAAGCATACTTTTTTTTCAAAAGAGATAACTTTATTAACATTAAATGCCTTTAAAATATTCTTAAGTACTTTAATGAGATATTCAGTATATATAGAATTAAATAAATCTTCAAAATCATAACTATTAAAAATAACTGTTAACGAACTAATCTTAACTATTAACTATCAAATCATAATTGCTGAACTACAAATTTATAATATTTCGTTATTTGTAACATAAGTAACATTATCAGTACAATTTTAATAATTGCCATTTTGCTTTAAATTATTTAAAGTATTTTGTATTAATTTCTGCAAAATTTTATCAGCTAAAGTGATATAAGTATTAGAACCATTAATTACTGCACAAAAAACTTTATAGGAGTGTTATAAAATTTGGATGCTAAGAAAATACGAGGAAATTTTGCAAGATTTATATTATTCCTATTTTTATAAAGCAACCATATAAATGCATAAAGAAAACATGTATAAAATAAAAACTTACAAATTATAGTTAAAACATACAAAGTCAAGCAGATAAAAAACAGTTACCCAAGTAAGAAAATAGCAAAAAAAGGGGGAGAAATTACTTCTATCAGGGACAATGTAGGAAAATATATGCCAAACGAAACAAAAAAAAAAAATTATTTTCAGGCTTGGGACTGAATAGTGAGGTTAATCATGTTTTATAGTACCAACCCTCACATCAGTGAGTCCTGCCGAGTGTGAAAAGGGATTTGCTCCAAAATGTAAGAGAGAACAAGAAAGAATGCAGTAGTATGTGTGATGTATAAACAAAACGGAAAATGCAACAACAAAATAGCGAATTCTTTCTTAGTACAAACTTTTAAAAGATACAAGCTATTTGCTGGTATATATGTAGCAGGTAAGGATAGCTACGCGCGCACACACACACACACAGACACACACACACACAGAGACACACACACACACACACATATTTATATATATTAATACAAATTATGTCAGTAATATATATTACTATGTTCTATTCGCGAAATGAGAATGCAAATGAATAATCAGTATTACAAAGTATAGGATTTAAACAGAATACAAATACTTATGTGAAGAATATCAAACGTTTAATAAAATATTGCTTAATCTTAATTTATTTTATTAAAATTTTTGATGAAGTTTCATTTTTAAAATGTCCCAAGAAATATTCCATTATGATATCAAATATTACTAACAAAACAAAATCTTAGATTTAAAAATTTGCCATCTCTTGTATTTTCATAATTTTTCATTTTAAGGTTTCCAAGAAATAGTTTAGAGAATATGCATATTCTGCGATTTTTTAATATTTCAAATACAGATTCCAGAATTACAATTTCAAAATTATAATTGTCGGTCCTGAACGCATGAAATGATTTTCACCTGAAATGATTCAGATAGATTAATTTATGATCTAAATTCATAGTACGTAATTTTTAATCTTTAACTTTGTATAATTATTTTGATAATTTACTGCATTCCTCATTTAATAGTCATATTTGCAGGTTTTTGTTTCAATAAATGTTTCATATTTGTTTAGAGAGGTTGTAATGTGATTTGATTTTTTAATTAAAAATTCTCTAATTAACTTTAATAATTGTATATAAAAATATAAAACTACCTTAAATACAAAATTTAAAATAGATTTAGAAAATAGAACTTAAAAAAATATTAAAGGAAAGATACTATTAAGTACACCAAGTACAACAGCTTCAAAATAAGAATAAAATCAAAGGTCATGTACAGAAAAATAATATAAAAAAATTTAATAAATTAAAAAGTTTGGTAGCCTTCGCTAGTTCAGTGCATTATTATATCAATACTTCAATATTAAATTATTTGGTATTTTCATTTCGCGTGCAAATCTCGCAAATGAATTTAATTGGTTACAATACATTATGCATATAAAAAGTATATTCCGTTTGGCGTCAATTCACATCATTTTGGCAATAAAGTCCTTAAAGGTACATAGCTCGATGGATAAGAGTGAACGGATAATTACATTTTGGATAGGACTTCCGTGGAAATTCGTTCTTAGTGAGCGTCTGCATAATGAGTATCTATGTATAAATTTCAGAGTCAAATGTTGAAGTTCGTGATGGAGTCAGGCAGTGGTATTTCGCTTACATAACACATCGATCAATAACTCCAAAGTGCCAGAGATGGCTCATGTCGACCAGTAACCAGGTCTTTCTAGGTACTAACCTTTGGCTTGAAACGTGTCAGATTTTAAGTCGATCGGACCAGAGTTTTGAAGTGAAGTGAAAAGTTTTCAAATGGGTGCCGCGATTGCTTTCAGTGGAACAAAAACAGCAACGAGTCGATGTTCAGAAGCTGTTTATCGTTATTTTCTCGCGGCAAAGATTTCTTGCAGAAAAATTTTTGGGAAAAAGAGATTTGAAAGAAGCGTTGGAACGATTGTATCACCTAAAGGTGATTAACAAAGATGTTATGTTGATGAATAAAAATTTTAAAAATGTTTTCAATTTTAGACTCAGGGTTATTGATCGATGGTATATAGATAGATACATGCAATATTCAATGATTGATACAATTAAAATGCAAAAATTAAAAAGGAAACACATGCATGTTATGTAAAATTCATTATCACTGTTTCACAATATATTATGCCATATTTCTTCCTATTATGAATTTGAAGTTGTTCACATTAATAAAATATTCCAGAAACATAGGCAGAATGACTTCGATCTTTCTAACAAGATCAATTTATTCTTGGAGAGAGAGTTACGTCTGATGATGCTTTGTCTGGCTTCAGCCGGCTGCCAAGCCAGAGAAGACATATGAAGACTACAGCAGGGTCAGAGAGAGGAATAATAGAGAGAGCTTTTCCTGCACATCAGAGTTTGTGTTCAGTTCCCAAGAGACGTAATTACAGGAGGCACACGATAGTATCTAGAATTCAACATAGACAGAGAGTTACAGGGGATTATTTCTGACAGTATTTACGTCTGGAGGAAGCCCATTAAACAAATTTTATGAAGCTCGTGATCCTATAAATAGAAAGGATAATTTAAGTGATAGGAAATAAAGTGAAACTCTTTACTTTATTAGAATGGGATAGAACAGAAATTAAATGTTGAAGAAATTATTAAATTAAAGTTAAATATTCAAGAACCTACCTGCCTGCACCTCCGCCTATTCAACCATATTTATATGTGTATGTATTGTGTTGCTGCATAAGAAGCCCGAGAGTCTGGAAAATTAGCTTTCCCAAAGTGACGTAAAGCTAAGTTACACCACTTTACCCTAGCCACTTTAGTCAAAAGTAGGGCGTTATCAGCCTATGTAAAGCCGAAGACTGAGGGATGTCCCTTAAGATACGATTTTCGCACAGATATATTGATGTTCACAGTGTCACCCAAAGATTTTAACACTCTTCAAGATTTCTCGAAGATACTAGACCTGAAATCACAAATAGGAGAGCAGGCAGGAGAGTGTATCGAGACGGAGATTTGCGTCAGCCTTATTAAAGGTCGACTTGGGAAGCTGTAGCCCGCGGGTCATGAACATCCTGACATGAGCGACCAGTGGCTGTCGAGGTCGTAGAGTCTCGAGCCTTGATGCCACTAAGATACCCGCCATGAGAGGACTGATGCACAAAGATTTATCTGACTCAAAGTCTCCTTTGGCGAACAATGTAGAAGTTAGAGAGGAGGTATCAATTCGGGTATCGTCCTCGTTAGACCGAGGGTTCAAGTACTAGCCTCCGTATTGCTTCTAGAGGAACGTAATAAAATCAACCAATGAATAAAATC
>BMAW01006490.1:60346-71866 GCA_019974015.1 Nephila pilipes | reverse complement strand
GATTTAAATCCTTCGTTTTGGTCTTTTACTGGAAGGAGTTGGCAACTCCTAGCATTTAAAAAAAGTGACTTGGTAAAAGGCTGAAATGAAATCATATTAAAATCACACTTCAGACTTTTCCAAACTTCATTGGTAAAAACTTGGAGTTACTGGTAAAATCTACGATTTACAAATATATATGTGAGTGTGTGCTCAGAAGAGAAGTTGGAAGTGTGTTGTAGGGAAGCATTACTACGTTTGCTAGTGTTTAGTTACAAAACTCTTGCAACATCTTTATGAAATAAAAAGTTAAAGAGTACTATTTACTCATTTTCTGTCCTGTTGGAGTATTTTAGGAACAAAGTTTATGAAATTAATCTTCAAACAACAGATGATCTTAAAATTGCTATATCACCAATGGGATACAAAGAGTCTCTTCCTTCATCTTGAAATACGTTTCTCAAAATATACGCAAATAAATACAGCTTTAAGTCCCAGATAGGGGTGCACATTTCAAATATATATGATACTAGCTGATACCCGCCCTCTTCGCTGGACAGACAATAATATAATATTTTGGAAACTATATATAAGATATCAAGAAAAATTTCAATTTTTAAAACGTTAATGATAATCTAAATTTAAAATTTTAAGAAATTACTTGTCTGTAATAATGGTTATCCTCGACTTTCAAATATATGAGAAAAATAAAAAATTTTAGTAAAAAGTCACCCCATATATATATAATGTGGATAAAATTCAATCCACCGTATACATGTTACGCCTAGTATTGCCAAAGATGCAACCTTTTGTCAAAAGATTCAACATGTGCTTAGCTTTCAAATGAAATACCATTGCAATGGCATCGTCCATGCCTCAAGACATCTTTGATTTCTGACCATTTAGGATTGCAAGAGACAGCAATCGTTAAAAAAAAGTCGTGTAAGTCGGGACGTCCAAAACGTCTTACGTATGTCATAGCCTAGGGGTGGCGAACCTTTGCGTATCAACATGCCATTTTTTCTAAAAAAATGTTTAATGAGGTCATAAGCGTGCCGTCAAATAATTTTGACTTCGTGATTATTTGGAAAATAATAATACTAAATACTATCAACTCAAAATTCTTTATTTACTACATTATAAAATAACCATTTTGCAATGTCTCAATTATATAAGTGTCATTCAAATTGAAATAACATTAGTGTGACTTCTATTGTTTCAGATTAGATGACAAATAACTTATATTATAATTGTAAGATGTTACTTTTAGCAGAATGCATGCTGAACTGGAGTCGTCCATCAAACGATATCTAAGCGAGTCTTTAATGTTACTCATCTCTAAAAATAATGACTCGCTGGCATAGGTAGGTGAAAATATGATTAAAATAGCACGAGCAAACTTCTTCAAACTGTTAAATGTGTCTGGTAACGAATTTCATTTTTCCAAAATTTTGTTATTGGCATTTTTACTTATATTGCTTGTCAATCTTTTTGTTTCAATTAATTCTAACTCTTTCCTTGTTTGAATAAATTTTTGAATCCATATTGAACTAGACTGGAAATTAATCAGCTACAGACCATATACAATTACAGAAATAAATTTTTCAGTGACTGTTTCTTCGTCTGGTTTCTCATGTATATCTAAATTATTGATTTTTTTTTCAAGTTTGGAAAATACTTCCAGTTTCTTGTAATAATTTTGTTCCTATGTATGTATGTGTGTGTGTGTGTGTGTGAAAACATGCACTTTAGCGTCAAAAGCACGAATGAGATCTATCATGACGCGATAATTGTTATATCAACCTTAAAGTTTCACATTCAATTCATTGAAACGTTAGCATACGTCTGTAAAAAACATCAATTTTGAAAGCCACATAACATCCAACAACTGTGGGTATTGTTCAATTATCCCTCATTTTGCAGAAACAGTTTGATTTCTTCCAAGCAATCAACCAATCTTTGAAGTACGTTCCTGCGGTTCAACCAGCGAACATTATTATATATCAATAAGCCATTATACACCGAGGTGACTTCCTTCAACAAAGCATCAAACTTTCGCTTATTTAAAGAATACGACAAAATGAGATTAACTATTTTTGTGACTACCGCCATTACATTATCAAGAGACGTTAAACCACTCTTAGCACACAGAGCTTGTTGGTGAATGATGCAGGGGAATTCAAAAATAGGATGTCATACGTTTGTTTGAAATAAACTTATGAAACCATTTTTTTCCCACCATACTTGAGTACTATCAGTTGTTACAGAAACAATTTTTTTTAAATCAATTTTTTTCTTGGCAAGTGAAATTTTTTAAGGCCGTACAAATATCTGTGCCCTTTGTAGTTGTTAGCAATGATTTTATTACAATTAATTCTTCCTTAATGACGTTTCATACGCTATATCGAGCAAAAACAGCGAAACGTGCAGATTTAGTAACGTCAGTGCTTTCTTCAAGACATAGCGATGTAAAAGGAGCGGAGTTGGTGTAAATTTTTTGTTGATCTGCTACATTTCCGGCCATTTTTAAGATTTTTTCTTTTATTGTTTTTCTAGATAGAGGAATATCTTAGATGCATAGAATTATCTTATCTTTATTATCAAAATCATCAGAAAGTGAAGGCGTGAATGACAACCAAGCTTCCTCTTGAATTCTCCCTCTAGAAAAGATTTTCTATGCCGAGCAATGACATTTGCAGTCGAGTAACTTTCAGCGCTCGTATGACAATTTTTGCCAACATATTTAATTATAGACGTCGACTATTTACTTCTGTCTTTCATTGCACTTGCAATTAATTTCTTTTGCTTTGGTTCGCTTTTTTGACAAACGAATTTGTGATTTGTTTCAAAATAAGACGTTTTTACCACTGTTCCAGAACATAAAACACTTACCGCTTTGTCGCCTTTACTAATCATGCCATATTTCTCAGTCCACCAATTTTTAAATTCTCTTTTACACTTTGTTTTTTTTATGTATTTTTTTTTTTTTTTTTTTTTGCTGAACTAGCGATATTACATAACGGTTAAAAATCGTAAATATAACACAAATAAACTTTAAAATTCAGTTTTGTGAACGAAATTGACTATTATGTTATGCCCAAACAAACTATGCGTCATTAGCAATTGTAGGCCACGATGTAACTACAATAACAATTATTCATTCGTAATATGCTGCATAGTGAACTTTGTGATCGGTGGCGTGCCCAATATATTGTGTCGTGTGCCATCAATGGCACGCGTGCCATTGGTTCGCCATCCCTGTCATAGCCTCTTGAGTTCGTTCATGCATGTAGCGAGGTCCTCCAGTAAATGAAGATTGTCTTGCGTGTGAGCTACTCCGTAAAAAGTTGTCATTTTAGTATTTTTCGAAATCCCGCAACGTTTTGGAGCTAAACTACACTTTCACCAACCATGGGGTTCCAAACTCATTTATTTCTATCGCTAAACATGTACATTTCTTATTTTCGACATGTACGAAATTTCACATAAAGAGTCCCTTCACCAAAATCGTGCCAATCCTCCATTAGTAAACCATGTAAACTTACCATCTCACCAAGTAAACTTAATTGGTGACAATACACAGTATACATAGAAAAAATATATATTCCATTTGGCATCGGTCACATTATTTTTGGCGATAAAGTCCCCAAAAATAACATAATCGATGGATAAGAGTAGATTAACGGCGAAAATTACATTTTGGATAAGACTTTCGTAAAATCCGTTCTTAGTGAGCGTCTACATCGCAAAATGAGTAGCTATGCTAAATTTCAAGTCAATCGGTTGTATAGTCTTTGAGATCTCGTGATGAGTCATTCAGTGGTATTTCACTTATATATATATATATGATACATGTAAATTCAAAAATTGTTTCTACGTTATGTTAGAAATGTTGTGCACCATTAGCACAAAAACAATTATTTTGAAGTTCCTTGTTCTTATGTAATACGAGTAAATTCACGAATGATCAGCACTGGATCTCATAGGTCAGCCGTATAATTCTTACTAATAGAATTTCTCTTCCAGGAACTTAATTTTAAAACGAATCAAAAGTCTTTAAAATGGTTAATGTACAATAATATTTAGTGTGTGATAAAGCAGGGTCATTTAATGCAATTTGCCATTTCTTAAAAAATCATTTAAAATTTCAAGGAATTTTGAAAATATGTACATTCAAATATTTTTTTGTAATTTGTGATAAGTCCATTAAAGATATATACCAATATTTAAATTAATTGAAAAAAATTCAAATAAATTAATAACTTGATTTCAGAAACATTTCACTCAAACTATATAGGAGAAGGAGTGTTTATTTGAATAATTATTACGTGTTTCCTTCTAGATATCAATTTTTTGGCCCTATGTCTATGACTTTAATAAGCAAAATAATAATGTAAGCATACCAACAAATTCTTTGTTAAATCAAATAATAAAATATAATTGTTTGGTATGTTATAAATTGGCGCTTCCCACCGGTGCCGATGCCTCATTATGTGTAGTTTTTTTAACTATTGGCATGAGCGTTGGTCATTCTTGTTTCTCTTCATGATATTTGATGGTATTCATATATTCTAAAATAACGATTACCATCATTATACAAAGGTGCTGAAATAGCTATTAAATTGCAAAATAAAGTTTTATTGTTGCGTTAAGGCTATAATCATATAATGTTAAAGAACAGGAATCGAAATTGGAACTCTTTTTCCAATTACAAAACGATTGAACGTTAATTTTATACCCTGACCTCGATATCATTTAGAGAGAAGTATGTTTTACAATATTACTAATGTGTATTCGAATCAACCCCTATTATTTAGAGTAAAATGAGTTCCATGATTTATACCATTTCCTAAACTGTAATGCTTAATGGGTTTTGAATTTTGGATGTTCAAGTGAAAAATTGTACGTTTTTGAAATGTTCTTAAATATTAAGCGAGCTGCATCATAAAAAAAAAATCTACGTTTTACAAAGTCATAAACTTTCATGAAAATTAGAACAATTTTCTGTCTGGAAATGAGTTCCGAGTTCTTATATAGTTCTTTGACATTAGACGAAAGCAGCCTTAAGCAATCATACAGCTCAATTATTTACTCATTTTACTGAATCTGAATTATCCAACAATAACTAAGAACAGAAGAAAATATTTGACAAATAAATCTGACTAGTATCAAAACAAGCGAAAAAAAAAATTTTTTTTTCGGGGAACACGATAAAATTAATTTGGATATCCGTATGCTTGCATTCCAATTTTTACTGCAAAAACTTTTCTTTCTACCATAAAAAAAAAAAAAAAAAATGTTGAAGAAAATTACTCAAAATCTCTAGTAATGTAAATAAATTAGTTTTACACGAGTGAAGATGAATATAAACATTATGGGATTTATTTTTTCAAAAAGAAAAATAATATTTTTCTTACAAATGTATGAATTGAATTCAACATATCATATTCTAAGTTGTTAGCTTAATAAGAATGCCACAATTAAAAAACAAATCATTTGATTTCAAGCTTGTCAGTTAAACAGATATCTGAGATATACTAGAAATTTAAATTCATTTTTCCTTCCGTGGTTATGAAATTATTTAAATATACATTGTTTTATGTATATTATTTTAAGTTTTACATTGTTTTATGTTTTATATATTGTAATAATGCGTTTCAAGAAATTTAATCTGAATAAATTTGTAAATAGCAGTTGTAACAAATGCTTAGTTTTAAATAACATAAAACCAGTAAACTCTTTCTTGTTGATGAAATGAAATACACTACGCACAAGTTATGATTATATATAACTATAATTTCTGATTTATTCGAACGTAATTTGGAATTAGAAACAGTGATATTAATTTAATATTAAATAATAAATAACATCTTTACAAAAAGGAAAAAAATAGATCGAAAACAAAATTTATAATGACATCATTTAGTTTTAATATATATATATATATATATATATATATATATACATATACAATCTATTAATTTCAAAAAATTTACATTCAAAGCAATATAGTTAACAATTAAAGGAATTATAATTCTTGATTTTAAATACTTAGAGAGAGAGAGAGAGAGAGAAAGAAAGATCTTTTAAATACCTCAACTTATTCAAAAAAATGCTTCTTATTAAAATATCATTTACGATTTTTTTTCACTCATATAATTTAACTTTTTGAATATTTATTGAATTGTTCATCATATATCGAAAAATACTTTTAAATTTCATTCAGTTCCCGTAATCAATATGTAAACAGCCATCTTGTAAATGATACCTGAAGCTTTTTGCGCATAAATGTCACATCTTATGGTATAAATCTTTTGTCAAATTTTAAAAGTTCCTGACAAGTACATATGTACCCAAATTGAATACGAATTCTATTCGTAAAAATTACACTACATCATTCTTAACAGTTCACTCTATAAAAAAAAAAGTCAAATATTGTTTTTTTCCGTTGCAAACAATATTAGGAAAATTTAAAACAATTATTTTAAAATACTCTCTGAAATTTATTTGTTTATATAACTTTCTATTTAAGTTAAGATTCTGTATGTGTATGAAAAACGAAAAAAATACATTTTTTTTTCACACTGTAATAGTAGTAGTTTCACATAGACTTTTTGTGAGAGGATTTTGATGTATGTATGTGTTTGCCATTTTCGTTGATTCATATACACTGTACCAGATTATTTGGATGGAAACTTGTGAATTCCTGAAATTGAAATCGCAATTTACATTTCGTCAATATTTGTGTCCCTGTGATAAGGGACCAAAACTTTTTAATTAGTGTTACATTTAAAATGTGCCATGAGTCAGAGTGTAAAGTTCTATTAAATACACTTTATCGTACAAAGTGTTAAAACGCCAATGATATTCTGTAAAAGAAGTTGCTTAGTTGCCATTCAATAAATTAATACAAGACACCTGAACTTTCCAAATTAGAGATTTTTCATAAAATTTAGCAGTTCAAAAAATTTTAAAATGAAGATTGGCGACACATATTAAAGTTTCGTAGGTACTCATGTGAAATTTATAAATATTACGAAACTTTTAATTAATTTAAAGTTGTTTGCTTTCTTTGCGGAATTTATTTTCTTGTGAATTTTCTTATGCAGAAAATAAAAACATTTATCTTCAATTTTTCCACCAGTTTTAATTTATTTTGAGAAAAAGGGTATTTACTCCATTTCTTCATATTAAGAAAGTTATTTTAGACCGATTTTGTTAAATCGATGTTATAGTTTTGAGTTTAGTTGATAGAAATTGATCGTGCTGACATCTATTGCATTTTTGATGAATTATATACTAAATGCTTTGTGTCTGAGATTCATGCTGCCATCTATTTCATTATTCAAGAAATATATTTATAGTAATCAAAAATGACTGAAATTTCTAATTTTCCTTTACACAGCGTACATAGATATATAATTAAAATAATTATTTTATTGAAAAAATAAATTGAATAAATGAAAAATAGTAGGGAAAAAGTGAAAGTAAAATGAATTTTTTTTCAAAATAGAAAAACCTAGAGGATAAAAAAAAAAAAAAAATAAAATAAAAAGAAAGAAGAACACTAGATGAACTTGAAATCATGAATTCTTACATATGGAGAGGTGAACATCATGCTATCGTGATAGAGGCGTATTTCAAAAATGGCAATTCTGTCTGATGAGGCTCACTTTCATTTGTCTATGTGTGTGAGCAAACATAACTAATGCTACTGGGCTCCGAAGAATATAAGACAAATCTTCTTAATAATGATCGAAAGATTCTTTGGTGTGCTGTTGCAGATTTTGGAGCGATAGATTCATACTTTTTTTTATGAGAATGGCAAAGCAGCTATGATAACTTCTGCTCGTTATGTTGATATATTTGCTGCAACCGAAGCTGGAAGTGCATAAGAATTTGGCTGAGTTGTTCCGACAAGATTATACCAGAGGCCACATCGACAGAATATCGATGGACTTGCTGAAAGTATTTGTTTCTGGACCATCGGATCTCACTACGAAGTGACATTTCGTGTCCAACACGTTCCCTAGTCTATAGCCTTGCGACTACTTTCTCTGGGTGTATTGCAAGACACGAGTCTGCAAGAATAGGCTCGGAACAACCAGGAAACTGAAAGTTGCTATCCACCAAGAAATTGCGAACCGCAATGAGGGTGATGAGGAACTTCTGGGTAAGAGAGATTTCAGAAAATGCTTATACAGTGAACGTCGGCATTTGGATGATATCATTTTCAAAAGGAAATGGAAGCGAGTGTGATAAACAAAATGGTGAATATACTTCCAAATTGTGAAATAAAATTTTGAGTAATATGTATCTTTGCTTTATTATTTAAATTTCAAATCGGGGAGTTATTTCTACTGCACCCTGTACTTCAATCGGGTTTTGCATATAGAGTGGATTTTTGTATCCTAAAAATCCTGTTAAAGTACATGTCAGTATCGTGACTTGTCAAAGTAATTCTAATTAATTTCCTGACTAACAAACAAACATATTAGTTATTCGATTGATTATGTTATGAAAGACGATTTTTTAAAATTTATGATTGGTCTGATTTTCGTACGTGAATTTAATGAAATGGGTCAAAGAAATATGAAGTGTTTTCCAGATTTGAAAAACTATGAATTATGTAACCACTATGCACAATAAATAAATAATAACATTTTTTTAAATCGAATTAATTGAAACCCGATCCGATTCGCAATATCGAAATTCCGAGTTAACCGGTGAATGGGAAAACGTGGAAAAAATGGAAAATATTTACGGAAAATCATCTTTATATTAAGCTAATCGAGAACGAATCGTATTTACTGAAAATAAAAACGTCTACTTTGTGAGAAACGGAAGCGCATTTAAAGTTGATTTATTACATTTTTCATCTAGACAACGTGTGCCTTTAGTCACTGATGAAGAAGATCAGATAAGATTTGACACAGAACATTTTTTTTTCTTCTTTGCACAGAATATTTCTAGACTTCCATCTCCCATTTTTCTTTCATACATTTATAGCCATTGGAAGATTTCAGTAAAAAAAAAAAAAAAATGGGTGAAATAAATGAAGTTTTTTATGGGAATTAGCTGATCGGTTTCTCAAATTAAAAAAAAAATCGTGTAGACGGATCCCTGTTAGCAGATTCGGTGGCTGCGGATGTCTAGTGTTCAAGGTTGCGAACTAACGGACAGCATTGTTTCCGCTGGGTTGTGGGTTCGAGCCCTGATGCCAATAAAGACATACTATGTAGTGGGGATGATGCACGTTTAATCTGTCGATGTCTCTAGTCCTCTCTTTGGGGATCATGAGACTAGCTCAGGTGTCGTCCTCGTCACTTGACCTTGAGGGAGTGATGGCCACTTGGCAGTTTTAAACCTCAGTCAAATGACAAGGACGACACCTGAGCTGGTACTCCCAGAATATGAATCCTAGTAAAAGTCGCTTAGTCTAAATATCGCTGTGATCAATTCCAATTCCAGATAAAATTTCACGATGATGAATTAATATGAATTAACGTTACTCGCTTATCGATGAATCACGCACATTCCATCAATACTTATCTTATCAATACACGATTAATCGATTGTTTTGTTAATCTCGTAGAAACACGAGGCTGCTATCAACAGACCTCTTAAGTTTGAACCTCTCTTAAGTGATCTCAGCTGGCTCCTCTTTCTCCATGCTTGCCTTCCATGCTAAAGAGAGGACTTATAGCCTCGACCAGATTTAACGTGCATCTGCCCTGTTACATGGTGAGTCTTTAGATGTATCAGGACTTGATATCACGACTTGACGAAAACAACGCTGGCCAAAAGTTCGAGATCTTGACTACTAGGCTACTGACCGTCACTTGACAGAGACACAAAATTCGGAGGACCGTTATGACCTTATATGACCGTTACCCATAGCCTTCATGTTGCTTCTCAGTGCGACGTTAATAAATTTTCAGTCAGTATAAGGAGATCTGAATAAGTAACAGGCGGTAGCAACTCATTTTAAAGCTTTTCGACTTGAGATTAAAGGTCGCAAGACTTAATCACATGAATCGAGATTGGTTTCTTGTTTGTGTGAAAATCGTAACTTTTGATAAAAGATTCTTCCAGCAGTGAAGGTGTACAAAATCACGCAATTTCTATTTTTGATTTTTCACTTTATTGTTCGAAAATCACAGGGATCTAAATTATTTTAAATTTCAGAAAGTAATTACTATTCTGAAATTTTGTCGAATGAAAAATCCACTAAATGTCAGGAAAAAAAAAACACTCCTGTGTTTTCACAAATAGTATTTTTTCTTTCTGAATGTCTTTTTGTATGTTGTGAAAGTTAATAAATATTTAGGGTTGAATATTTCTCTTCTATGACCTCATTATATATGCAATTAAAAATATATTTAATTTAATAGGTACTATTGGGATATAATGAAAAAGTAAAGTTAAACAAAGTTCTGTTACTTCATGAGTTTTTGGTATTATTAAAACTTATTTGCATTACACATATTAGTAAGTGTTTGTATTCAGTCTAGTTTTTTTTTTTTATAATGTGTTGAAAACAATAAGTCCTTTTCAACAGTATCAAACTAACATCGACATGAAAGACTGATACTCAAAGCATAAGGAATAAAATAAGTATTAATAAACAGTTAAAATGTAACGTATGCAATGAAGAATTTTTTTTTATTGTAGGTCATAGATTATAGTGCAATACAACATTCTAGATTAGCTAGAATCCCTCTAAGAATTCTTACATATAAAATTTTCTTGCACATGTGCAATATATATAATGTTCCTGTTTGTTATAGGTAGTTCTAGATAATTATGATGTTGAATTCCTGATTCACTAGAAGACATCTGAAAATTCTTAACTTGTTTATATATTTAAATTTTCCGCAAATGTGCAATATATGTTAGTTCTTTTTTTATTGTAGATTGTTTCAAATCTTTTTGCATTGCAGAATTCCAAAAAAATAAGAAGACGTAATTGTAATAGTTAACTTAAATGTAAAAAAGGATGGATAAATGTTAAATGAATAAGCTGGTTATGTACATAAATTTAAAGTGTGAAGTTATCATCAAAGATACTAAAAAACTCAAAAAGTAAACATTTCTTAAATAAATAAATTAATAAACTCAATATTTATGAAGTTTGTAATCATTTGCCCATTGAAATTATTATCAGAACATAGTTCAGCCCTATTAAACTAATTCTAAATAGCACAACTGATTTACAAATAAAAGTTTCATTTTTTGAAAAAGTTGATTTTATTCCCAATCCAGAGGATATCGGTTTGTAGAGGCACAACTGTATTCACATCGATATAGCTACTACATTGATGTAGTAGAAGAGCTTAAATATCATTAATATTTTCAAACAGTATAACTAAAAGTTGTCTTAAATTATTAATAACAAAATTCCAGTTTATGTAAAATAATTTTATGAGCCCATTCTGTGTTTCAATATTTTGGTCTTTATATGTAGAAAGGAATATTTAATTTGTACTCGAATTTGTGTGTGTTTTCCTAAAACTTAGAAATATACACTCTAATAACCCC
>BMAW01006490.1:37446-60246 GCA_019974015.1 Nephila pilipes | reverse complement strand
CAAAAAAAAAAAAAAAAAAAAAAAAACGCGAACGAAGGAGTTGCCCGATTATAATGAAATTTCGTGTGCAATGACATTTGGACCGAACATGCAAATGATTAAAATTTGGTGTCCAATGAATGAATAGCGGAAGTTACAGCGCATCGGAACAGCACACTCAGCAGGTGTATATGAGAAGCGATTCTCAATCTGATGGCGAAATTTTCTGTTACTTTGCGATTTAGGATACCTTTCCACGGCTGAAAAAATGCCTCGCCGACGGATTTTAACTCATTGCGAGCAACTGGTCAGAGTTTGAAATAGGTCGTATCATTAGATTGAAAGAGGCAGGTTGGGCACATCGGAGAATCGCTCGAATCAAAGCGATGTCGCGATTAGATGATGGCAAGAATGGGTGGACAGTGACAGATTTCAGTGTCATGATAGTAGAGATCGACCTAGGGTCACAGCAGGGTCGGGAGGACAGAGTGATGGTCAGATCAGCTGTCACAGCTCCCGATTCATCGTTATCAACCATCAGGCGTGCGACCCGCATACGAGTGTCCACCATGACCATTCACAAACGGCTGATAGAGCGAAATATACGCTCTTACCGACCACTACGCCACCTTCCACTCACGCCTGCTCACTGTCGAGCCAGATTACAGTGGTGCTTAGCTCGATCAGGTTGGAATGATGCTGATTGGGGTCGTATAGTATTTAGAGACGAATCCCATTTCCAACTGTGTCCTGACGATCATCGAAGACTTGTCTGGAGACGCCCAGGGCAGCGGACAGATCCGGCTTCTACTATTGTACGCCCCATAGGCCCTCAACCAGGAGTTATGGTCTAGAGTGCCATTTCCCTTGATAGCCGGACCCCTTTGGTCGTTATTAGATTCCCACTTAAAGCACAGCAGTACGTCGACGACATTCTGAAACCTATTTTGCTACCGTTCCTTTTGTAGTAACCTGGACTTATTTTTCACCAAGATAATGCCAGAATACATACAGTAAGTGTTGCTATGAACTTTCTTACAGCTTGTCAAAGACTTCCTTGGCCAATCAGATCTCTCTCCAATCGAGCATGTCTGGGATATGATGGGAAGGCGACTGCATCTACCAGGGAATGTTGATGACGTAGTCAAACAATTGGAGCAAATTTGGCAAGAAATACCGCAGGAGACCATAAGGGAGCTTTATCACTCTGTGCCAAGTCGTGTGATAGCTTGCATCTAGGCTAGACGTGGGTCAACACCTTATTGACCTCATTACTTTTTAACTATATAATTCAGAAGTAAATCATTCAATATTTCTGAAAATTTTGAATTATTTTCTATTCTGTACATAATTTTCCTATCTGCCAATTTTTTTCTCCATCAGACAACTCCTTCTTGGTGGGTCGTTTTTTTTTTTTTTTTTTTTTTTGGTCAAAGAGTGTATATATAAAACATTGGCTGATAAGTTCCCGGTCTGACTCACAGATGGCGTTCCAAATAGAATTAGAATTTTTTTAGAAAGTACTAACCTTCAAATGGTAAGTGCAAAAATGTATGAGCATCTGACTTTTGATTCAAAATTGACAGTGTTTTTAGTGAAACAATTTTTTTTTATTTTCAAAACAATGGGGGGGGGGGGAGAAGAATTTCATGCGTTATAACTTTCATGCATTTATTGAAAGAAGCACATTTGAAACGAAACATTTCTTGATAAATGTTAGTCGGACTCTGCTCCTGGAAAATCGACCATTATTTTCTGTTTTGCTGAATTCATACGTGGTCGTACGACCACCGATGATGCGCCACTCTCTGGTCGCCCAAAAGAGGTGGTTATACCGGAAAACTTTAAAAAAGTTCTCAAAATCTTTCTGACAAACGGTAAAGTGAAGTCGCAGGAGATAACTGACACTCTATACATATCAAAGGAATGTGTGGGCTTTATTTTACATTAATATTTGCTTATGAGAAATCTGCTTTCGAAGTTGGTGCCGCGTGTGCTAACAATAGATCAAAAACAACAACGAGTCGATGATTCCGAGCGCTGTTGTGGGGAAAATAAAAAAGGCTTTTTGTATCGATGCGCAATGATGGACGAAACTTGGAACCGCCATTATACGCCAGAGTCAAATCGGTAGTGAGCTGAGTGGACAGCAGCTAGTGAACCTCCCCCAAAGCGACCAAAAGCGAAACAGAGGGTTGGCAAAGTTATGGTGTCATAATTTTGAGATGCATATGATATTTTGTTTATCGATTATCTTTAAATAGGAAAGACCGTCAATAGCAATCGCTGCATGGCCCAACTGGATTGTTTTAACAAGGAAATTTGGTTGAAATGGACCTGTATTCAAAGAAAAAAAATGCTCTTTCACCAAGACAATGCAGTGTCAGAAGTTTTTGGCTACGATGGCAAAATTGCCTGAATTGCACTTCGAATTTCTTCCGCACCCACCTATTCTCCAGATTTGGCCCTCAGCGACTATTACCTGTTCGCAGACCTAAACAAAAAGTTCGCCAGAAAAAGATTTGGCTCCAATAAAGAGGTTATTGCCAAAACAAACGCTTATTTTGAGGCCAGATATAAATGGTTCTTCAAGAAAAGTATCGAAATGTTAGAAAAGCGCTGGAATTATAGTATCGCTCTTGAGGGAGACTATGTTGATGAATAAAGTTGAATTTGGCTGAAAAAGGTGTGTTTTCTTCTTTAGACGGGAACTTATCAGCCGATGTGTCATATATTTATAATTCAACTATTTTAAATAATCTTCATATGGTTCTGTCGAGAAAAAAAAAACTTTCAATAAAAGCTTCTTAGTGCAATGTTAATAAGTTAATAAAAAAATCAATCAAAAAAAAGCAATTGATTTCTTGAACTTAACTTTTGTTTCCTACCCTGACAATTTGACATGATTGTAGAATTTTTTTTTTTTAAATTTCTTCCAGGAAAGCAATACCAATATTTCATTTTTACTTTTGTGCTTACATTTCATATAGTTTATTCCAGATTTTAACATTTAATACAAGATGTGTTCCTTTTTTTTTCACAGGCAAAATTCTAAAAGAAAATTCTATGAAGAATGCAAACCTGTAAATACGATCTCCTGTTCAAAAACATGCACCCCTAGTACCTCAAACACTGAGACAATAAAAGAACATTCACTGAGAGGAGCGGAAGCATTGTGAATATTTCACATTTCATAAGTTGCATTCAAAGTTTGAATAATCACGATCCTTTTCAATGTTCATTTTTGAGCATGAAAATAATGTCTGAAACTACGAAAGGCTTTGCTCAGGCATACAAATGAAATGGTCCACTTTCAAGAAACAGTATGGACTGAAGACACTATGAGATGTAAGAAAATGCCTGTAAATACTGCTGCTGTATCAGGTATAATGAAAATTGTTGGAGGGTTTGCCAATTTGGTCTGCGTTAGATATCTTTCCTCTCTGCTCAAATACGTACCAAAAAGAACACGATCACATTGCTACAGCTATGTGAACAATTTAACATGGGTAATACATTTTTCAAGAACGAAAAACATTATCTTCTTACATTGAAATAGTATTTGGAGTAGCCGAATGGTTATGTCAGCAATTTTGGGGCTAGCGATGTTTTAGTTGAGTTGAATGTTCGAGTACTGTTTTCTTAGATCCGATTTAAATCGAACCGATCAAATTTAAAAGAAATGAATGGCTTTCATGTTTCTTCCAAGTGCGACTCTAACACATCGATCAACAACTCCCGAGACTAACCCAGAGATGGCGCTCGTAGTAAACCAGTAACCAGGTCTCTCTAGAGTACTAACCTTTGCTTGAAACGTGTCAAAATTTTAAGTCGATCGGACCAGGAAAAGGGTTTTTTGAAGTGAAGTGAAAAAAGGTTTTTTCCAAGTGGGTGCCGCGATTACTTTCGATGGAACAAAAACAGCAACGAGTCGATGATTCAGAAAGCTGTTTATCGCTATTTACTCGCAACAAAAAAGATTTCTTGCGAAAAAAAAAAAAGATTTGGAAAAGCGTTGGAACGATTGTATCACCCTAAAAGGTGATTAACAAAAGGTGTTATGTTGATGAATAAAAAAAAAATTTGCAAAAAAATGTTGTTTTCAATGTTAGACTCGGGAGTTATTGATCGATGTGTTAATAAATATTTAATGCTTATGATTTTTATTTTCAGAATTCGACCTCAAATTAATTTTTCTCTCTCGTTATTAAAATAAATAAGGCAGAATGAAAATTATTAAGTATATATTATATTAATAAAGCTTTGCCAATAAATATATTGAATAGTTTTTTCACCCCTCTAAAATAAAAAAGAGGACGTTTCATGACGATAGGAAAATGAGATTTCCCCGAAATATATATGCAAAGGAAAAATTATAATTTTATTAATATTGTAGAGATGCTTATTGATATTTTACCTTTCTCGTCTCTAATTTTCCAGAAATTGAATTTTTCAGTCTCAATGCTAAAAAAAATAAATAACTTAAGATTCCTTAGAAATAATCCTAGCACGAAACAAATACTTGCTTTTATTGAATGTTTGCGATGAATTTTCGAGGCAATTTTGTATCTAAAATGTTATTCCCTTCTTATAATTAAAAATAGAGCATCCATTGGTGTAATTCCCCCCCACCCAATTAAATTATTTTACATAATTAGTTGAAAATAATCGGCAAATTTATCTTCCAATGAGATTCTGTGGACAAAATTTATAGAAATAAGTTTATAAATTGTATTTATAATTCATGGTTGATTTAATTACTTTTTGAATATAGATCTAGATTAAGATTAGAAGAAGTATCTTAGAATATTACCTTCACATAAATTAGTTACCATATTTTATGTCTTCTTCATTTCTATTAAATAGTACTATATTTTTAGAAAAATATGAGTTATTCAAACTTAGATTTTGTTATTCATTTGTTTGTATTAATGCCGAACTAGAGAAACATGTAATGATAAGGGGTAGGAAGGCATCTCTAAAACAACTAGTTTATTAATCAATCTACAATTCAACTCTAGAGAGAAATCTATCCTATCTCTCTCCCCTCTCTCTTTCTCTTGAAAGCTTACACTATATATACATATATCAGTCTTAATTTGCATGTTTCCGTTCTCTTCTTCGGAGGAAGCTCTCTAATACAAATAATTGTTGAGGAGTGAAAACTCCCCAAGAGGACTGCTAGTGACAAGGTCGTGGATAGACCCGTCACAACCCCGTGAAGAAAACGTGATTTATTTGAGGGTCTTAACGCCCCGATAGAAATTACGTTCATAAATTTAAATATACTTAAATATCTAACAACTTTAACATTTTTACAATCATTTTCATTTTACAATTATCACTGTTGAGTCACTTGCAGGGCCGAAATCAACTCCTGCTCCTCGCTGTTTCTACTCCTCCGGCTCTTGTCAGATATGGACTTGTCCTTCCTGCAACCGCTTCCCTCTCGTTGACACAATCTGTTGCGTAGGGGATATGGACTTGACCTCCCAGGCAGGACTTGTCTGTCTCTCCTCGAGGTGGACTGGACAGGACTTGACTTTTGACGCTTGCTCCTCGAGAAAGAAGTGATACCGTAATTGGTCTTTTTCTCCACTTACAGCTCTCATGAGGTCGTCTTTGAACTTCAGTATTCTCAATTAATGAAGAAGGCGCAGTGCGTTTTCACTAGTTCCTTTTCACTGGTGGCCTTCTTTTACTCTGATGCTGTCTTTCGCGTTTATTAGAATATTCAGTCGACCCTTCACTCATCGTTCTCTTTCCTCGCCATTTTTCTTTTTTAGAGGTTTCCTCCCGGGCTAGACCTTTGCTACCCTCAGTTTCTACCTGTTCTGCCCTAGACCCTTCACCATTCAATCCGTCTGTCTTCACAACACCTTTATCCCTTTCTCTTGGGTGATAAATTCGTACCTGATCTACATTAACTGTTATCAGATTACGCCCTTTCCAAATAACTACATTGTTGTTCTCAACCTTCATCACCTCATATGGGCCTTCAAATTTAGGTTCAAATTACTCGTAATCCTCTTGCTCGCCGATCTCATAGGATGTGTTTGCACCAACACTAAATCCTTTACCTTAACATCAACTTCAACTTCCCGTGTTCTCATTTTATAATATTTTACCCATCTATCCTGTTGAATCTTAATATTCCGCCGAGTCTCTTCACGCAATTTTTCAATATTACCACACACTAAGTCTGCTCCTAGCTTTCCTCGGATCCCAAGACCATATTGATTAGACGGCTTTTTATAATAACTGGTGCTCGCCCCCCTTCTATCAGAGTGACTAATGTGCCCAGAATTACTACTAGAGGCAAAAGAAAAACTACGATTAATACATTGACATTGGCTATTCAATAAACATCGGATCCGCCTCTGTATTTTTCAGACCTCCTTCTCACAGTTTGTAGCCGACTCTGAAAAGCTTTAACAACATTTTCAAATTCTTTCTCAAGTTGTTTCCAAGTCACTGCCGATTTTACAGATAATGTATTTAAAGTTATTTTAGAGCGATCAAAACTTTGGTTACGATTAACACAACGGTTGGCAATATTTTGGCACTGCACCTCTGTAGTTCGCTTTGCGTTACGTGGATCAAGAGCCATATCTCTCTTATGGTGATATCTATTCAAACAGAAATTTCGAAAATTTCTTCGATCCCCTCTGGTCCAATCATTACTCAATCCTCCATCTGAAAAATCATTACGACTCCTACGACTATCGAATCCATGATCACCTCGATCATTCCGAATTCTGTTCTCGAACCCCTGATTTCCTGCACTTCCGCAATATCTAAAATTATTCGAATCCGCATTAGTTAACCGCGCATCATTCTGCCTATAATCAACCCTTCTATTCCGCCAGTTTCCTTCGAAACGACTGTCGGGCAACCTTCTACTCGAATCCCATTTCTTACTTCCGCCATTATTGCTCGAACCCGGGGTTTCCTTATACCCATGTCGTTCCTCATACTTTTCTACTAATTGTAAAAGTTGGGCCTTTGTTGTGTGGTTTCGAACTTCTACATAATCCATTACCTGTGGGGATAATCTCATAATGATGTGATTCAACAGGTTTTCTTCAGTCATTTCAATATTAAAAGTTACATACATTTTTTTAAACTTGAAAAAACACAGCAAAATGTAAATTACTATTTCGTGAAACATAAAATACGAAATTTTAATTTAATCACCATGATGCTCTAAATTAATTTGATTATTCCAACAAGAGTTACTTTTTTAATTTAATTTAATTTCTTTTATTTATTATTATTATTCAAATAGAACTACGCATCTCACAAAATTTAAGAATTAGAGCCACTGGAAAAATTATTAATAAAATATTGTTACTTAAGCTGAATTCCAAATAATTTATATTGTGCACAATACCTTGTATCCATATTTCAATTTATATTGCAACGTGCTGTAGAATCATGAGATGAAATTTCTAACTGTGAAATATAGTGAATAAAAAAAGTATTGGCAATTGCCTGTAAATGATCATATTTGCTAACAAAATATGCTTACAAATTTTATTTTAACATAGCAATTACAGAAGGAGAAAAGACAAACAAATATAACGAAATTTTCATTTAAATATATTTGTAAATAAAATCTACGAGAAAATCCAAAATTAACATGACAAAAAAAGTATTGGCAAAATTATGAAATTGACAAATTTATGAGCGAAAATAAAATCAGTATATGTTTAGTAATTTGTATGCATACCTTTTGCTTCTATAACAGCTTGTAATCTATTTCTCATAGAGGAAACTAATGTCTTTATTGTACTATTGGGAATTTTGTGCCACTCTTGCAAGAGTAAACGTTTGAGGTCATCTTTACTTGAAATTTTATGTTTCCTGATTTCTAGATCCAGCAGGTGCCATAATTTTTCGATTGGATTGATGTCAAGTGATTGAGGTGTGGTTTATAACTGGCGAGGAGCATTGTAGAGTAGCCATTCACAGGTGAGATTGGCTGTATGCTTGGGGTCATTGTCTTGTTGAAAAACGAATGATGTTCCCAAGCCAAGATTTTGAGCACTGATTCTTAAATTATGGCTCAAAATGTCAATGTATGTACGTACTGTCATAATACCATCAATAAAATACAGGTTGCCAACTCCATTGGCTGCCATACAGCCCCAAACTAAGACGCTGCCTCCACCATGTTTTACAGTAGCAGTTAAAAGTTGCTCTTCCAATTCAGTATTTAGCCTCCTCCACACATATCATCCTCCATCACTGCCGAAAATGTTAAACTTTGATTCGTCGGAAAAAATAACTGTGTTCCAAAACTTTTCAGATAAATCAACGTGAGATTTTGCGAAATCTAACCTCTTTTCCCTGTTTATTTTCGAGATGAATGGTTTCTTTCTAGCTGCCCTTCCATAATAACTTTTCTCGTGAAAAACGTTCCGTACGGTCTGTACGCTGAAAGTCTTTTGCGAAGTGAAAGCAACATCTCTAGCTATCTGGGGTGCACTTATTTTAGGGTTTTTCTTAACCTTGTTAATAATGACACGTTTTTCTCTTATAGAAAATATTCGAGATAGCCACTTCTAGTCTTATTTTCCGTTGACCCTGTTTCCTTGAACTTTTTTACAACACTTCTGACAATAAATAACTTATATTCAATTGCACTCCTATAGCACGATAAGTTAAACCTTCATTTTTGAGCCTAATAATCGTGTTTTTAACAATAACGTCCAACTCCTTCGATTTCGAAGTCATTTTACTGCAGTAATAGCTAAATAATGCATCGATACTGTTGGAGTAGCTCTGCAGACTTTATACCGGTAGAATTTCTTATCAGTCGAAACACATGACCTCAATGTAACAAAATTTGCATAGTAGTTAAAACTTTGCCAATACTTTTTTGACATGCTAATTTACGATTTTGATTGAAAAAATCGTAGAAAATGTAAATTAAAATAAAAGTTTTACAATTTTTATATATTTAAGATCTCTTGTATTTCATAATGACAGCTAAAAGTGCATAACATTTTATTTATTTGTTAATATGAATAATTTAAGGCTATTGTCAATACTTTTTTTACCCACTGTATTATTCATTGTATTCGTATGAAAGAAACAAAGCAAAAATATTGCTTCAATCAACAACAATTTTCTCTTTGAGAATATTGGTATATGAAGAAGGAAAAATAAATAAATAAATAATGGTAGCAAAAAACTGAAAATAAATTTCAATCTTTCGAAGTAAAATCATTTGAACTTTTAAATAAGCATTTCTCGTAAATATGCATTATATATATATATATATATATATATATATATATATATATATATAATTGTTATTTCTGACACAAATGTAATTATAAGTATACATTATATTTTTTTAAATTTTTAGTAAATAAATACATTATCAAAAGATTATATAGATCAATTAATATTTTTGCATTTCAATCTCACCTTCTCATAATCTCTTCAAAATTATTATACATTTTCCATAAAGAAATCTGAACTAAATCCTGAGGAAATTCGCTTTCCACATTCTTTAAAAATATAACCATTTCGAAGCCCAATTATCGATGCTATAAGCTGATAATCACAGCAAAATAAAATATACCTATGGTCCCTGCGTGTTTTTTTCCCCTGCCTACTGCAACAATTGTTATATTTTATTTTTCTTTATCGCCTCAGAAACTTGCCTTTTTCGGGCAAATACAAGACACCAAGACATCCTCGTGTTCTTTTTTATTTCCCTTGGATTTTACCGTCTTTGATGAACACGGGTGACCCTTCCCCTGGATACTCTAGCGATCCTTCTCTATTTTTAACCCTCCTTCTTGTCATTCAATTTTTACCTATTTTTCATTTTTCAAATGTTTGGACCACAATTACATCTTGTTTGACTCAGCATAACCACATCTGGCTCATGCGTGATTAAACACTACCATCACATCTCATCCAATTGTCTTTGTTGATACATTGCATCATAGTGTCTTACATTTATAATTTCAGTCATAAGTTGTACAAATATAGATTTATTGCAAATGATTTTTGGTAACAAATACTGCGTATAAACATAAATGATTCATTCAGTAGCAGGGAGGGGGGGGAAGAGAAAGCTTCATATATCTTATTTTTATGTAACGGGAGTACGAAAACAAATCGCGTAAAATTTTAATTGATTTCATCCATAATTAATCTATGTAATATAATAATCAGTGTAGAACTCCACACTTTATGTTCGATTACATTCGCTTTTCTTATATTATTGTTGAAAATTAAAATAGGATACTTTTAATTTTCTGACCAAGTCTTCGAATAAGGATTATAACATAACATAATAAGGGCTATAGTTTGAGGTCAATACATTTTACACATATTACCTCAGATTGATAATTAATTGAAATAATTGAACAGAATAGCTATCTAACATAAAACAGCATTACCATATCAAAATTGATTCTTTTTTTGGTTTATCGGAAGGTTTCCCCCATATTATAACTAAACATAAGTATTGTTCATTTAAATTAGAAAACAAAATTAACAAAAAGAGCATTTAAAAGATTGAAAATTAGTTTTCTAAAAAAAGCAAATGATGTCTTAAACTCGAAAAATAAGAGATTCGTAATTTTCAATTGTAGAAGTCTTTCAAGTATCATGATATGTCTCAAAAGCGATAGAAAAAGAAAAAAGAAAGAAAAAAAAAAAAAAAAAATTTTAAAATCCCCGCCTTTGCCCCCCCCCCTGCAGCTAACTTTTTGGGTCTCATTATGACGTTAATTGATTTAAGAACCTCGTCTTGTATATGAACTGTGTCTTATGTACACCAATACGTGTGAAATGTACATGTTACTCGTAGCATATTTCTCTTCCTTACGCACTCCTCTTTCAAAAAAAAAAAAAAAAAAAAAAGAGCAGTCCTCTGCGCAGTAAAATCTAAGTGCCCTTTCAACTTTACAATTGGGGAGCTCCAGGGTGTCTCCCCTTATCCCAATTCACAGAAGCACCAATATAGGCATCTTTATCGTCTAAGTGGGAAATTCCAGCCAACACAACATATCAAAATCTTGCAATACTCAGCACCATTTTAGGAGGTCAATCAGTTTTTTTTTTATTCACCGAAAAAACCTCAATAAAAGCGAGTGCGTTGATATAAATTTTCTTTCCTACTTGCTTTCAGAATTGGGGCAGTTAGAAATGGCCACAAAAATTTCAACAACATTCTAATAATTACTTCAGTTAATGTCACCACATACTGACATACATCAAAGAAATTTGTTTTAAACAGGTATCAGCTTTTATTATTTTAATTTTTATATAATTAATCCGTATAAACAAAATTTGGAATATTTTCTGTTCAGTATTCGATTAAGACATTTCACTAACATTGTCGATCTTTTATAAATCAAATGATAGTTTTAATATTTATTGATTGACAAAAGTTCATTACATTGAAATATGTGGCTCGTTAGACCATCTAAGGGAATTTGAATTTCATTATATACAAAATGTGTATACCGTATTTTCTGGTGTATAAGAAATACTTTTTTTTTTACCTTGAAAATTCCTCTTAAAAATGTAGTCGTCTTTTATCATAAAAATAAAGATGGAATTTCTTTTTAAAGTCTTAGGCACTGATATATAATTGATAGAGAAAAGTCATACGGCAGAAACATGGATTTTGTAAATTTTCTGAGACGACTATTTACTATTAAATATTACTTTTTAGCCACCCAAGGGGCTATTGCTTTAGATGGATCACTTTTCAATTTTTTATCCTTTGCTTCAATTTTAATATTATTTAGCTTAAATATATTCAATTCAATAATGTATCGTTTACTTAAATTTTAATTACATGTAGCTGATATAATATTCAGTTTAATAATTTATCGTTTCCTTTAATTTTAATATCGGAAAAATTTACTATTGTACATTTCTCTATATTTCACCTTTTTCTTTAATCCTTATATTTAATTGAGTAATTTAAGAATAATTATATGAAAAAAGAAGCGCACCAGGCTAAATCTGTTCTTTGCAAAATTTTGTATAGAACTTTTTTCATTTTAGATTATTTTTATTTCATTTTAGATTATAATTATCCAATACATTTAAAAACAGAATCATACTTTGAAGATTAGGTTTTTTCCAGAAAATTGTATTAAATTTCTTGGGTGCATTTTATGCACTGGAATATTCAGTAATTATGTGAATAAAAAAATTTTTCAGCTTAAGATTTAATATTTCTCTACAAGAAAAAAGTTAAACATTATTGAGCGTATGTAATTAGTTTTAATTGCATGTGAAAGCTTTATTTTCTAATTCAATTTATATATTTGATAACGTATGAATATTTAAAGTAATAATTTAGATAAATTGTAGTATGAAAATTTATGGGTTCTTCCGTAACAAAATCATATTCTCTAATAATGTAGCCGCTTAAATTTTTAAAAAATTACGAAAGCGATTGAATAAATATCAGATACATTTACTAATGTAAAAAAAAAAATTAATTCTATTTTTTCGCTAAAATTTTTTTCTTATACTTTATAATAATAATAATTGAAAATTCGTTTCAGGATTGCATAAATAAATATAGGTTAAAGTTTCCTTCACATTTGTAATCGCAAATATTACTTGTGTTATTCTTCTAAAAACTTTGTGACTTGAAGGTACGGATTATGTTTCCAAAATTTTTTAAAGCAACATAGATTGACAAAAGAGTAATGAATTATCATCTTGAAGAATGTTAAATACTTCTTATGAGCATGTTTTAGTGTTGTTTTAATAAAAGGTATCGATTATGTTCCATCAGTTATTAATTTTAAAATTAGTGTTAGATCTGTAAATAAAATTAACTCAAATATTTCGGATTAAGAATAAAGAGTATTATACGTACAGAAAATTATAATGTTTTAATTGGGCGAAGAAATATTGCTTCAATATATTCTTTGAATAGAAATAACTGAAGATTACCAGTTCTTAACGCAGTCTACGTTTTAACTATTTTACACTTCATACAATGCAGTCGACGGAGCTGGTAATTTTTTCAAGGAAATTATTAATTAAATGAAAATTTATTTATGAAAATAAAACTGAAAATTCAAGCTAACCCGAAAACTTTTTTAGGTGCGAAATTTATTTTTGCTAGGTTATAGAAAAAGATTTGATGCTATCTAAGTATTTTAAAGAGCTTTTTTTTTATTGCATATCATTAAGTATTATAAAATACACTAGCCGAAGAACATTTGATTCATTGAAAAATTAATTTAAAGAACAAAAAATTAATGCAACTTAATTAATTAAGACTTTTAAACTAACTACTAAACTCTTTTGAATGAATAAAGATTTATCTATTAAAATTCGCTTTTACATTTATTTCCATATATCAGTGGTCTTCAAACTACGTTCCACGGAACTCAAGGGTTTCGCGAGTCAAAATAGAATATAATAATCTTTAAAAAAGTTCTTTGCAGAGAACAGATTTAGCAACCTAACGAGCGTCTTTTTTAAATGATAATTATTATTAAATTACTCAATTAAATATAAGAATTAAAGTAAACGCTGAAAAATCAAGAAATGGACATAAGTAAATATTTCGGATAATAAAATAAAGGAAAAGATAAATGACTAAATTGAATATTATATAAGTTAGTAATAAAAATTAAAGCAAAGATAAAAAAATCGAAAAGTTATCTGGTACGCCAAAAGTGATGCAACTAAAACAATAGCCCCTTGAATGGCTAAAAAGTAAATTATAAAACACTCGCCCTATAGTTGACTAGCGTTTATAAAATAAAATATATATATATAAATTTTATGCTTTTAGTGAATAAAACCACAAGTTAACCTATTCAAAATAATTTACTTATTCGTTTTCTATATAACAAATTTTGATACCACAAATGTATGTGAAGGTTTTTTGTATTATTTTTTTCGGTGAAGCATATTTTTGTCTTCAGTTCGATTTCAACAATCACAATTTATTTTTAAAATTCATATTGTTTTTAATTATTAAATCATGGAAATGTTTGAGAAGACTCGGTCTTTGTATAATAATTTTCTTTTTCATTTTTGAAGTAATGATTTTACTTAATGACACAAAATTAGGTTGCAAAACGTAATTAAAGAAATTTTTAAGGATCTTTTTTTATTGCGGGTTGCTTATTCCGTATGAATTTGTTCTGAAAAGTTCTCTTTTTTTCGCCTGGATTTTTACAAGTAATAATTCGATATAAAAACCAACGTTTTTAAAAACAACGTTTTTATATGGTGGCAAAGTTTATTAAAGAAAATTATTGAAATATTAGTTAAAACTGTTGGTTATTTTTAACTTTAAAATTTACTAAAAAAGAGATATTTGTGAGCGTATTAAAAAATTCATAATACTCGTAAAATCAAAACATGCATTTGAAAATTTGTAAGTCATTCTATTAAAAAAAAAAATGGGAACCAGAATTCAGAAAAAATTATTGTGATAAGACATGGTGCAAATATTGGAAACTTTCTTTCTTGCTCATGATTATTGACTAAAAGTCAGCAACCCTTACTATCTCGGAGATAGTAAAGGGGAGATAGTATCTCCCCTTTGTGAGTACAATAGTTTTAAGAGGCCTCATGTGGTGTGGGGAGTTCCCGGTGTTCCCAGAGGGGGAAAGAAATTTTTTCCTCAATCCTAAAAGGGCCGAGAGGAAAGAATATTTTGACTTATTAAAATTATTGAAATATTAGTTAAAACTTCTCGCAAACGTCTAAATATTGCATTGTTAGGCCAGTACGAACGATTCCCAAAATTTCAAAGCTCTAGCTTGATGGGAAGTTGGTTAAATTAACGATCGAAAATTTGATGACACACACACACACTCACACACACACACCAAGTGAAATTCAGAAAAACGTTGTAAAAAATATTTGAATGAAAGATCCATTCCTGTAAATACATAAATAAATACATAGGTAAGTGTTTGTTTCAAATTCTTTAAATTTTTTTTTATATATATGTTGAAAAGATACTAAATTATGCTTGTTAATTTTTTTCATTTGATCTGATTATTGGATACTTCAAAAGTATTAATGATGAATTATGAATTAATACACTGCGAACATATACTTCTAATTTGGGATATATATTTATTCCCTCATTTTTTTAAAAAAAACATTTGCTCACGATAGCTTTCTAATTTTTATCTATAATGAGATACTTCAGTTGCTACACACACATACGCCCTCCCCCATATATTTACATATAAACAAAAGACATGTCAAATTTAACAATATTTAACAATATATTTAAGGCCAAAGCAAAAGCAGAACATTTAAAGGGAAAAACCAAATATTTAAGGAAATCATTAAAAAAATATTGTAAAGCAAATAAAAACTTACTTAAATAAATAAACAATATATGAATTTAAAACTTTAAAACCCAAAAATTCAAAAAACTACAAAAGAAACAAACAACTTAAAAAGAAAGTGAAAGAAAAGCAAAATTGAGAATAATGTAATTAATACTGTTCCATACTTTATACCATATGTATATGTATGTGCAAAAAATTGCAGATTCCCAAGGAATTCAATAGAAAGGGTCAACAACAATGCCTCTCCTTCAGGCCATGTTGTTTGACGAGAGGTGGAGGACTCCCCCCCCCACACACATAGATAGTTAACAGGTGGTAGAAGGGATGAACGAATAATAGATATTCCTTTCTCTCCCTCCCCCTGCAGCAGGAAAAGTTTCTCAGGGTTCTTACTCATCCGGGTATTTTCGTGATCTGCGTGGAAGAAATATGTTGTAAACTCAACTTCGGAATTTACACTTGCCCACTAGTAGTAGTAGATCAAGGACGATTTTAGAAAAAATTTAACAGGTAAGATAGGCAATAGAATAAGAAATTGAAATAATTATTTGAATGGAGGGGTTAACATTAAGAGAGTTAAAATTTTAAAACTTATTCTCGTGAGAGTAAATTATTGTCACTCAGTTCTCTGTTGCCATGACACTGAAGCATAAGGAGAATGTAGGCAAAACCATTTATTAATTTAGATGCAAAACGGTAAGTTTTATAAGAAAAATTTAAAGTACTGTTATAGATTACTTGATCGCGAAATAATATGATTTAATTAGTAATACAATTATTCCCCAATTACAATTACTTAATTTTAGTATAGAAAGTAAGATATAAAATGTAAAATACTCCTCTCTCAGACATGGGTTTAGATTTTCTGTTTTAAAACTCTATTAAATGTTTTTGTTTTCATCTGATGTCCACATTCAATCAATGGCGAACGATGTCAAGAGTGATTAATATTCTTGAAGCATCGAATTCCCCATACAATTTTTCACTCAGTTTAGCAAATAACAGTGCCGTGATGAATGACATTTTGTCCGGATTTCTAATAAGAAAATTAAAGACTCAAGAAATGAAAAAAGAAAAAAAAAAAATGATGAGAAAGACAGATGAAAAAAATTATAAGTGATAAGACAACACTTTGGGTTTATTTAAATTTTCTTTACGTAATTCCTAGTTCAGGCGGCTGAATTTGAATAAAATGTAATTTCTTTTCCAAGAAAAATGATGGAATTCCTTGACCCCTTCGAAACATAGCTACTGCATATAAATATATGTCTCTAGCTGTTAAATCTTTGAAATCTGAGCTATATAAATTGAATATTTAGCGATGAAAAACAAGCGTTGTTTGCATTATTAGTCATGAGACATACACACACACAAAGTAAAGATTTTATAAATCGTTTTTGTAAGGCAATTATAATGTAAGCAATTGTTATGGTTGATATCATACGGATAGTATTCTGTTTTGTTTCACCAAGTTGCAGGTCCATTTTTACAAGAATATTTATTTGTATCTTTATGGAGTACTCAGAAATATTTCATGGTTTCGTGGGCTTATGATTCTGCATTGTGTCCGCGGAAGCTTCGTTCTTATAGTTGCGAACTCGCGATTAGTGTTGTGTCCGTCAGGTTGACAGTTTGAGTCTTGGTACAACAGGACTCGCTGTGGTACAGTGAAGCTGCAAGTTCTTCCATTGGCGAGGTGTGAAAGTTTGAAGAGGGAGGTGCCATCACAGGAGTCGTCCTCGTCACTTGACCTACGTTCATAATTACGTCGCCGTTAGCTCTCATGTTGCTTTTAAGCGCAACTCTAGTAATGATGATGATGATAGTGAAGTTTTATTGGCGCAAGAGCCAGATGTGGCCATACTGCGCCAAACAAGCTAAATCTGTGATCTAGACATTAAAACATTGAAAAAAGATTGATAGACAAAAAGGTCATGCGAGAAAGTAAAGTCTATTGGCACATGAGCCAAATACGGCTATGCTGCGCCAAACAAGAACTAATTGTGGTCTAGACGAGAAGAAATTGAGGAAAAGACAAATTGGTTGACAAGAAGGACGGTCGAAAATAGAGAAGGATCGCTAGGGTATCCCGGGGGCACGTCAGCCGTGTTTACCAAAGACAGTAAACCCATGAGAAAGAAAAAGATCACTAGGGTACCTCGGGGTCAGATGCCCTTACTTGCCTAAAGAAGGCAAGTCCCTGAGGTCCCCTGATATAATCCCCAGGGGCAGGGTGCCCGGTTATACCCCCAGGCGCTGGGTACCCATTTTAGTCGCCTCTTACGACATGCATGAGCTACAGTGGGACTATTATGTCATTCCCGGTCACCACACGGGTTGCAATCTAGTAAACAGCCAATTTATACTTCTGCGAACAAATAATCGAATCCACGCAATGATACATATAGTGTTCGATTTTCTGAAGTGCAAAATTACAAGCCAATTCTATTATTGTTTGAAATAAAGTAAATTATTCAATATGAGAGGACAATTATTATTGAAAAAATATATAAGTTAAACAATTAGAATGGCTATTTTTCATCAAGTCTTGAAAAACGGGAGAGAAATTTCACATTTAACTGAAGCATTGAACACGAGCATAATTAATAGAAAACGTTCACATTAGCATTACCTTGTCAAAAAAAATAAAAATAATAATAATAATTTTCTTCCGTTATTTGCTTTTTTTAAAAACAAGATATTTGTGTATGTATATATTAGAAGATCAGAACTGAGTAAAATAGGCAGATTTAATTTATTTAAAAAAAATTTTCTTAATGAAGTTCTTTCTTAGAAATTAACGATTTAATAAATGAAAGTCAAATTTATTTTTTGCCATGGATATTATTACTGTTTTATCATACATCTTTAATAATTCAGTATCAAATTGAATAAAAGATTAACGAATTTCTTAAAAAATTATGTATTTCTATTATATTTCCATTATTGAATAGGAAAGAAGTAGGATAATCCCAAAACATGCGGAAAACTTAAATGAAAATAAAGTAAATATTTCCATCATAAAAAATTCTATTTATTCTTTCGATCTTGTTTTAATATTTTCCGCGACTTCGGAATGTGACTTTATATAAGTTTTTAATTTTCTATTATTCAGTAAGATTTTTTTTTATTTTTTTATTGAGTTTAAGTAACTGAGACTGCGCATATCGCCCTCAATAGGAATGAAGCAAACAGAAATAAAAAGACCAGCCCTCCACAGGGAATGAATTTACTATCGCTTGCCTCTTCAAAATCAGGCATGCTCGCAACTATACCTTGCTAAAAGATACTTCATTCTTCCACCATGAATGTCTCTTTATTGAACTTTCTAGCTCAGGGAGTGATTTATGGTCAACGACTCGATATTACTTTTGCAACGTAGTTGTCGTGGCCATGAATAATGCTGAGTCAAGGTTACCTTGAGATGACCTCGGCTGAGAATAGTCTCAAAGTTTCGAGTGGCAGCAAGTGTCATATCAAGTGCGTTAGGATTGTAGAGAAATTCTCCTGGGGGTAAACAGATGTGGGAGGCAAAACCAAGTTTCAAAAGGTTTAGATAAACGGTTTGACCTTAAATGTCGACTGAATATTCTGGCATTTTCTGCCATTGATTAGGTTTTTGTGCTTTCAAGACTAGTTCTCACGTTCTTATAGTGATTTATTCCGAATCTTGCTATTGTGGATATTATAGATCAACTTTTATGATACTTGGCCATAATACCTTGTTAGAATTATTTTTTTTAACGCTATACTCATATTATTGGCTTTAAAAAAAAAACAATTTCCTGTGAAGTAGTGTTTTGTTGACAATGCTTAAAATGATCGATATTCTGCTCTCGTAAATGACAGGCTCTAGGGAAATGCTAATCATAAAAGGGGGAATTCATCATTTATTTTAAATAACATTGTAGTTATTTTTTTTTCTTTTCATTTGACTTTCTCCATTATTCCTTGCATAATTCAAAGAAAAATCTGCTTAAGGAAGAGTAAATCTGTTTAGAATTTGCTGTAATTTTAAGAATTTTCATGATATCCGTTTCTTTTAGGCGGAGGATTATATGTTGATACATTTTATATTTAATGAAATTAAATCAAGGTGGTTTTGCTATTACAAATACTTTCCGTCATAATTTTTGTTTCATGTTCTGAAAATACTGATGCATGACTGAATTAAATAATTTTACTTCTCCGTTATGTATTTAGATGTACAAACTAAAATTTATATAATTTAATATACTGCAAATACTTATGGAATTATTTGCAGTATATTAAATTATAAATAAATTTAATATACTTATGGAATCTGTTTTTCTCTTTATTTTTCTTTTCATTAATGAATTACAATGAGAAGAGTGATTACAATCTAAATCAATGAAGTATTTTTTTATATTGATAACATATTATTTTACAGATTTCAGACAGTCTTTAATGAGAAATATGAAGAAAAAAAAATCCCCTGTATATAACAATTTGAGTTCAGATTATATAAGATTTTACCCATTCAGTTTACTCACGTTTCAATATGAATTAAAATATATGTTGAATAAAATCAATAGAAAGCAGTTTACTATTTTTTCAAAATAAAATTTTCTAATTTGGACAAATTTTGATGCATACATACTTTGTGAGAATATTGCTCGAGTTAATGAGTGTAGTGAGGATGATGCACGTTAAATCTGGTCGAGATCCCAAATCCTCTCTTTGGCGTGGTGCGGATGATTGGAGAGGGAGGTGCCATTTCATGTGTCGTACTCATCCCTCGATCAAATTTCAAAATTAATAGATTAGTCATCAATAGCTCTCATGTTGCTTTTCTGTGTGACGTTATAAAACAATCATCAGAATTTATTATTTATGAAATTAAATCAAATCTCAAATGTATTAAATAGGAAACCTCCATGTTGTTTAGGAGCTAAACTTCTTTTTTTTTTTTTTTTTTTTTTTTTTTGTAATTGCGATGGGTTTACACTTTATTATTAAATATAAAATTGTAATATTTTATTGCAATTATTACTTTTTGTAGTTATTTAATTATTTTAAAGTTTCTATTCGACTCATCATTAATAGGATGATAAAGCAATCACATTTAAATGGAAATTCAAATTTCCTTCGCATTTACACACACGCGCACATAATTAGTCATGATAAAAGAATATATATTAAATAACAAAAATCTTTTAACTTTGAAAAACATTTTTAAAAAGATGAAGGAAATGCAATATAATTTATCCTCAGGAATAAGTTATGGGTATAAATCATTCTTCAAACTTTTCTTTATTGAATATTACGTTTATTAATGCTAAAAATACCTTAATCCACATAAGGTATGCTATAATTGCATTATCACATCCCTTAATTTGATTTTATTACCATTTTAAAATAACAATAAGGAAGACTCAATGGTATGTGCGTGAAAGTAAAAGTTATTTAGTTGTTTTTCATATTAGAAAAAAATGGAAGATTCCAACTACTTGTCGCCAATAGTTCTCGAGTTGCTTTTAGTGTGACGTTAATAAAACCAACCAATCAACCTTTTCTTACATACTTTCTCCATGCATGTGGAATGTGGAAAAATTACCACTCTGAAGTAATTAAAAAAAAAGAAAGCGATATTGTCTCCATATGTTGGTAACCACTTCGATCTCCCTGTTTGGGTTCTTTACTTCACAATTTTACCTCTCGTGCTACATAGAATTTAAGTTTCGCAGCAGTGCAACTTTCAGTGGCAGACAGGCAATATATATATATATATAAAGAATTGATTATAAAAATGGACTATATTTATCTTACAATGATACTCATTATTAAAATTGCTGAATTTTCAATAAGTATAAATGTAGGGCCAGATATAGCAAATACATTAAAAACGTTGAAAGTGTCTAGTTTAAACAATTATGAAACATCAAAGCAAATATGTTACCAAGCAAAACTGCTCCACTTAAATATAGTATCGGTTGCCAAAAATCGCGATAAAGCAAGCAATTATGTTAACCTTTCCAAAATGTACAAAGTATTTTAGCGTAAATAAAGAAATAAAAATTGTAAAAGCCCTCAGATCTGAAAGTTATATAACACCTTTTTTCAATAGAGTTCAAAAAAGTTTCAAAAATTTGAGTTAAAAATGTCAAAAACTTAGTTAAATTTCGTTGATTTCCCATTGATCAACAATCGACCACACAAGTCGAGAAGGTTTCCGTTCGAGTTTGGCTCATTGTTGTTTACAAAGTCGCACTTGCCCTTAGAAGCCAAAATACTCCTCCTAATGCATGACCAGTCGGAAAAGATACCCCTTCTTTAGAACTTCAGACCCCGTAGAATTCCTGTGATGCTTTTTATACCTGAAATAAGACGAATTTGGATTTCAATTGTGTGAAACGATTGACATATTACGGGAACATAGAAAGGTAATTAATTTTTGTAATTAACTTCCCTTCTTCCAATTCAAACCCAAATATATTATTCTTTTCATTATATTACTTCAAGTATGTGGATAAATTATTTCAGCTAATCCAACTTCCCACTTTGAAAGAAGTGGTATAGGTAGTAACGTGATGAGACTTGACATTTTATTTAATTATTTGGTAAATAATGCAGGGAACTATCGAACGTAGATTTAATATAGAAAAACATGTTTTATCAATGAATGATACCGTGTTCAAGTAAAGTATTTATAGCGTTTTCTTATCACTGATCTATTTGTTAAATTTTTCAGGATATATGAGGAATTTCGATAAATATTCTAATTTTCTTTCTTTTTTCTTTAAACTTTTTCAACAAGGTAATAACCAGAGTCTGCAAATCTTTGTATTTCCTTCTCATAAAATGTACCTAAGTTAAATTTGTCTTAAAAATGTTTCGGTAAATAAACAGCAGGCTTTCTAGGTAGAATGTTGTAAACAGTAAATATTTCTGTATAGATGTATTATTTTCATAATCTTTCTCAAATCTCTCTTTCCATTTACTGATTTGAATTTTATTTCCGCGGTAGCCTAGTGGTCATGGTTTCGGATTCGTGGCCAGCGGTTTTCGTTCAGTCGCGGGTTCGATCCTTGGCCGCAAAAGACCCGCCGTGTAGCGGGGTTGATGCACGTTAAATCTGTTCGGGGCCCAAAGTTCTGCCGTTGGCGTGGTGTGGATATTAGGAGAGGAGGTGCCAGCTCAGGTGTCGTCCTCGTCACTTGACCATGGTTCAAAATTACGAAGTCCATTGCCTATAGTCCTCGTGTTGCTTCTAACATACGACGCTAATTAAAACTAACATAAACTATACCCACTGTATAGTGACCCCACGACACCCATAAACTCTACCGTATTCTATATTTTGTTTAGTTACAATATTTTACAATATTTTGTTACAATATTTTCAGCTTTATTTGGGAGTTCCGTTCCTCTGTCCGTTAGCAATGATAAAGGTTTATTTTTTCAGCAAAAGGGGGCTGCGGTAGCCTAGTGGTCAAGGTCGTGGATAGCGGCTGGCGGTTTTCGTTCAGTC
>BMAW01006490.1:0-32446 GCA_019974015.1 Nephila pilipes | reverse complement strand
AAAAATATTTTTTTGCATGCACTAATTTATAATTCATACTTTGATTAACTAATTTTAAATATCCGCAAAATTGTTTTATTTAGAAAATGTTGCTTAATGATAAAGCTTTGTTTTCACATTTAATAATATATTGATTTGTGCGAACAATCCTTAAGCAGTTTTTGCTCCAGAATGTATAATTTTTGATTTAAATTAGAAATAAATGCTTAAAAAGTAGAATATATAAAAATATTTTTCTTTTAATTCAATTTTCTATTCTTTAAGGCTTATTGAAAACTGGCATTAAACATTTTCACATTTTAATATATATTTATCACTAAAAAGATATTAAAATATATAGAAAATAGAATAGTTTGGGTTCAAGTTATGCTACATAATATGATAAAATAACTGTAAAATTTTCACGTAAGGTTATCTTCAATCAAAACAATGTAAAGCAATTTTTGTTTGAGACCGTAATAATATTTGTAGAATCGTAAATTTAAAACACATTTTTTTTTGCTATGAATAATGACATCATATTGTAAGAGCGATTGGTATTATAATTTAAATTTTTTTTAAATAAATTTATTTGCATTAATAATTATTGTTGCTTTGAGCTCTTATAAAAATAGCACTTTGATACAAGGATTTGTTGAAGAATAATAATCCAACAAGTAGAGAGAGAGAGAGAGATTTTTTACTATTACATTTATTTACAGTCTCTACGCGCCAATTATACATAAGCAAATAATTACACTATTTACAAAATATACAAGAGCTTCGAAACTACCCATATTTTAACCTGCTTTAGCGGTCTAGAGAATTAACATCAAAACAAGGAATAATCCGTCTTACACTGTCAAGATCCAAATGCACTCTGAAATATTACCCATGAATCCATGCGCTCTCAATTACATTAGACAAGGCACCTCCTGGCTTTATCCAAATAATTTATTGCCAACAAAATAGCCAACCCCTCGTCTACAATGCGTCTGAGACACAATTCCAATTTTTTCATTTTCAACAAGGGATAATGATTGTATTGATAAATAATTTCCCCCTTAACATCATGCCCTTGGTTTCAAAAAGATTGAACACTCTTTCTTTAAAACTTATTTCTTACTGTGTATATTCAGCAATAAGGGGAAATGTAAATGTTTAATTTTCCCTTCTTCAAAAAACACGAGAACCGCTAATGTAAAAAACTACTTCCTATTAAATCCATTTGGACATCTATGTACTGACTTGATTTGGTGCGGAATCTTTCCAGGTAATAGACCTGGAATCATCCTTGATATTTCATTTTGCCACAAAATTATCTTTTTACGCAAGTTCGTTTAAATAATTCCCACAGTAAGAGATGTTTCGACACTTTCAAAGTTGTTTTCTGTTTATCAAATAAGGATAGTAGAATTATTTTAAATTCATTTCTTAGTACGAGTAAGAATGATTCTGGAAAATCGAGAATTTAAAACTCGCAAAGGAAGTCATATGTTTGTATATTTATGTATCTGTTTATTTTAAGAAAATTGAATACATGTACATAACGGGCAATTATTAAATAGTAGCTGCATTTACATCTGTATGTCGAGTACTTACATTTAAATATATCTATCTTACATAAAATAATATCCATAGCATATATAACCTTAAGAAATTGCAAGGCATTTATAAACACAGTATACTGTACACTCTCAGAAAGAACTATAATTATTCCAAAATTTGAAAGTAAAAAAATCAAATAATAAAATTTTAATTTCATAATTCAAATTTCCTTTCAATTTTACATAAATATTCTTTAGCACCAAAAATTTTATCACAAAACATTTAAATAAACTTTTATTTAAGAAATATTCATTTTGTAAAGTAGAAAACAGAAGCACTACGGGTAAAGTGGACTGAAGGAATGTGTACAAGAATTCTACAAACTAAATTTCAAAAAACCCAAATACTAATAATTTTCTCTGTGGCGTATAATGTTCTTTTTTTAAATGTTTAAAAAAATCATTTTTTGTTTTCTATTTATCAACTGCTCCTAACTGATACAACTATGGAATCAGACAAGCGTCCTATGATTTTTAACAGCAAAAGCAAAAAGTTCAAAGCTTTTAGCATTTTAATGTGTGTGTCTTCGTTAATTTAATACTTTCTCTTTTACAGTTGTTTATCATGCCAGTGTGACAATTGCGTGTTTCCTAAGAAGGAAATGGTATCCATTCTGGTGTCCCCTGCAAACCTTTACTCCAAGATGGATTTTTCACATAACCAAATCTTACTACAACCAGCATCTCATCCAGATAAGACAGACGTTTAATGATGACTTTCTTCTCTCTTCGAATGCAGCACACATCTCTCTTTTCAGACTCAACATTTTATCAGAGAAAAAGCATTAGCCTGGAGTTTTTTTTTTTATCACATATATTTTTCTTTACCTTTCACAATCTTAGCATTGAGCGTTGCAGTTTTTTATTTTTTTGAAAACTAAAATGTTTTGTATAAGTGAATTGTTAAGATCTAACTTCATATGTAATAATATGTGAATAAATGTATAACTAGAGATAATTACTCAAGATATTAAAGATATTTTTCGTAATATTTACACTCAATTATTACAAAATGGGAACATCGAGGCCAAAGTTTCACCCAAATCATTCCAAAAACACTCTGGTGAAAGCAATGTGTACGGAAATGTCACTTGATGAGCACTATATTTACCTGATAGTCACGTGACATGTGAAAGACTTAACTAACAGTGACAATGATCTGGTTTCACACTGGCTGAGTGGTTTTGGAAAACGCTATACTCTAGTATTGAATTTTTAAGAATTCATCAACTTCAAATGTGTTTTTGATAGATGACACAGAGCTATTCATTTTGATTGGGTTTACTGTAGAGCACTGGTGTACCCTGGGGTGTTATGTAAAGAGACATATTTTACATAACACCCCTCCACCATTTTTCTGTAAATTAAAATATTTCGGGATAATTCTTCTATTATACTATTGTCGACTAATACAGATATTCTAAACTTCGAAAAAAGAAATTGAGTTTTTTTTTTGCTTTTCGCAGTTAATTTTTTTTTTTACCTTTAAAAGAAAAGATGATTTTATCTTTACTAATTTCTGCGAAAAAAATAGAAAAATTTTAAAAATCTTCGATATCTCCAAAATGATCGTTTGGATCAACGCTTAAAGACGAAAAAAGGGGGGAGGGGGTTGAATGACTATAGAAATTTTAATATTTGGCTTCAAATTAATCACATTTAACCTCAAATCCTCTCGATTAGTTGTTTGCAGTATATAATTTCTTCCTCCTCCTCCTTTTTACAACGTTTTTATGTATTTCACTTGGTGTGTGTTTGTCTGTGTGTCGTCAAATTTTCGATCGTTAATTTAACCAATTTCTCATCAAGCTAGAGGTCTGAAACCTTGGGAATCGTTCTTACTTGTCTAACATTGCAATATTTAGACATTTACGACAAGTTTTAGCTAATATATTTCAATAATTTTTTTTTTAACTACAGCAGCTTTTTTGGCTAAGATCGATAAATTCTTTCGGGTTCAAGGATGGCATGGCAAATAAATGCCAACCTTTGTTGTTGTCTTGCTCATTTCGGCCTGAAAAAATATGAAATAAATTATAAATAAATTAATGTTTAAATTTTCTTACCTCCTCTACGATGTGTTCTTACTCTCTCCTTACATTTGCCAGCCTTCTTCTGGGGATCTTTTGGCCCATTATCAGTGACTGGCTTCTTAGTTTCATATGAAAAATAAATTTGAGGTTTAATGAAAATTCAGAATTGAAAATATCTTTAAACTTACCAAATATGGCACGGACTACGTGGTCAATTATTTTATAATAATATAGGTTGAGGATATTAACGAAAATGATAAGGAGATTTTATAATTACTTGCCGAGTGCCAAAATGATATATTTTGATATTAGATAAAATTAGAATGTGAATTCCCAATTCATGTCAACTTTTTGGATAATCTGATGAACGTCACAACTGAAATGCGTTCCGTATTGCTTGTTTGGATATACAAGTTCACAATCAATTTGGCTTATGTGTTGAGAAATAAAAAAAAAATTACTGTTTCACTTTATTAATTTTTGGCTACAGCAGCACTAGGATCGATAAATCCTTTGTGATCAAGGCTGGCATGGCGAATAAATGCCAACCTTTGTTGGCAATAAATAATTATAATTAAATTTTTTATGTGTTTATATGTTTGTTTTGAATTAAATGTATGGTAATTAATAAACTTCGCTACCATCTACAAACGTTGGTTTTTATCTCGAATTTTCTTATTGGTAAGAAGATGGGCAATGTCCATGTCTACGAGGTAACACCATCAAAAATTTTTTTGTATAATCTAATCATTACTCCCTTATAGCAATCTGAACTTTTCTATTCTTTCTTTTTCTCTATTTTCATTCATTTATGTAAAATGAAATGTGTTAATGCACATAAGTATAATACTTTATTTCACCTCTAAATATTTCATGGCATAATTCACACGGAGTAAAGATTCCCCCGGACTGGCACTCCTTAACCTTTTCACTACCGTAAGGAGAAAAAAAGAAGTGCTTCTCTGGGCCCGTGGTTTCTTAACGTGGAGTGTTACGCTGTGCAAAGACGATTTTATAATTCGCGAAAAAAATTCCTCTAAAATCGGCTCTTCATTAGAATATTTTAGTTTTTACATGTATTATTTAAAATGCATTAAACTTAATATATACGAAAAAAAAAAAAAGAATCTAATCGAAAATTGTATGTTTTATACATAAAATTATTACATAAAAAAAATCATATCTTTTAAGAAAATACAAAATATTTTTATATTTGTTACATAAATTTCATGGTGTATAGATGTACCATTATATGGAATATTAAGATACAAAAATTGAATCTTATTTTGCTGTATGGTATTTTTATTTAAAAAAATTCAATGCATAGTCCAACGTTACATGTTTTACACACATAAATAGTCAACTTTTGATGCTTTACGCAAGATTCTGAGCAAAGGGCACATATTATTCGTCCGTTTTTTCACTTAAGGGCTATGTACAGATTTGGATTATTTCGTTAACATCACTGTCAAATTCATTCATTAATTCGCAAATCTCAGTGTCAGATAAGTACTTTATTTTCGTCATGACTGTCGCTACAAATAAAAAGCGACTGAATGAAACGAACAGCTAAGAGCATCTACAACTAAAAGCCCTAACCTACACAAACATCCATAAATTCTCATTCAAAATTCTAGGAAGCAAACAATAAAGAAAAAAAAGCATGTGCACCCTTTAAATCACGTCATTACATTTAAAGAGTCGTGTCGCAAAACATTCTTTTAACAATTACTCCCCCCCCCTCCTGATAACCAAAAGTGAAATTTAATCCCATATCACCAAGGTCAACACTCCAAATAACATTTAAATGGAAAAGAAAAAAATAATAATAAAAGTAATGTATAAAGAACTGCGGATTACTGAAAAACTCTAAACACCAGATATGCGAGTTCCGTTATCAAACCTAACGCCTAATGTTAAGAGAATCACGGAATCAAAGAAGCAGGTGTATCCTTCACATTAAAGATTTTCCATTTATTTTAGTTTATGTTTTGTATTTTCATTAATTATTTCCATTTTGAATTTTTTTTTTTTTTTTTTTGAGTTTTGCTTATATAATTCTATAAAATCTGAAATACCAAAATAATATTTGTTTCATTTAATATCAGATATTAATTTTGAAAAGTCGTTAATTAAAAAATATTCAGAGTTCCGCGATAATTGGCAACAAATTTTGGGGATCACTGCCTTATAGTAATATTAAAAAAATCAAATAAAACGTTCTCATCAAGCGTATCTCGATTGATACGTTGATCTGCAGCAGGCATTCTCGGAACCTATCTAATGTAATACGCTGGGAGTGAACGGGTTAAGTATTTTATTGTTGTGTGATGATAATCTATTACACAGGAATAGCAAATAAAAATAGAATATATGTTTGAATGCTCAATGTATTTTGTGTGTACTTGTATTAGTTTGTTCTTTGTATTGAAAACATAGGAAACAACCAAATTTAAGCACTTAGCATTTAATTCTTGCAGATACTACAAGCTAAAATAAAACACCTTTAACTATATATATTATTTTGTGAGTTTTAACAAGAATATAACATTTTATGCATTACATATTATGCATTAAAAGTGGAATTCTTAATTTTTTTTCTATAAAAATATTAAATGCTTTTGCTAAAATTCGCAATACATTATGATACAAAAAGGATTTCAAATTATTTTACCAGTATTTACTTCAATTTTCTTATTAATTTTGAATATGTGAATATATAAAAATAACTCGTTACCAAAAATGCTTCCTTTTCACTATATGCTGATAAAATTAGAAATTTAGGTTCTACTTAATATTAGTTTAATAAAAAAAACATTTTTTTCTGAAATTCAACCGATTTTATTTTTATTAAAATATTTAAATATTAATTTGTAGTAATTATTGTATTTATAGTACATATAGCCTATGACGAGGGTTTCATTGAACCGTTTGGAAGAATAAAGTTGATTGTCGTAAAAACGACATAGAGTTGTCTGATCCCAAACTGAACGTTGTCTGTACACCCTCGGAGAAAGCGGAAAGGGTATGATCAGAAACGGAAGCAGTCTAAATATTATTTCTAGTTTGAATGAAAATCAGAAGGGGAAAAGAAATATTTGGTTGTTGCACTGACTGCGGATAGATACAACAGACCAGGATTGTCCTATCAAGATGAGGATATTTATTATCCCTGAGACAGCTTTCTAAACTTCCTCTTTCTTCCAACATGCTGTCTAAACGTAAATATAAGAAATTGGAATGAAATTAAAAATAAATAAAAGCCCAGTCTGCACTTGGAAACTAAGGGAAATAATAAACATTAAGAAAACGAGTGTATATATGAGAACTATTTATTTAAGCTCAGTGTCATATGTGAGCACTTAATCTTTTATTTAACCTCGCCCAACTCATATTCGTTATGTTGTCTGCTTTTGGTCGGCGTTAGAAGGAAACGGTTAACCGTGGGAGGTCAATATAGTGGGTGGTAACGGAGGGGGAAAGGAGGGGCTCACAAAACATAAGAAAGTAAATTTCCCAAAATTGTAAGCATATTTTACTTGCTAAGAAATATTGTATATTGTAGTCACTACACATTCTGAAGGAATATGTACTATAATTACACATATGGGGACGGAAAAGATTATCAATGTGTGGTCCATGTGATGAATGTTTGGGCTTTGGAGGGGAGAGAGACGGATTCACACAATAAGAGAAAGCAAATAATCTTAAATTGGAAACAGATTCCATTTGCTACACATTATCGCCCTGCATCCTCTTCATATTCTGAAGAAATATGTTCCATGATTTTTTTTCCATATGGTTGCTAATACATTATTCAACTTTAGCTACTGGAATAAAATTAATAATTAGTATTTTATAGAGAAACAGAACATGTATATTGTATTTTAATGCACAGTTAAATCATTTCAGTACATATTTCTTACAATTGTTACGAGAGCAATAAATTCAAAAACTTACAATCTTCATTCCAAGAATAGTTGTTTTTTTTTTAATTTAATTTAATTTCTTATTATTTTTCAGAGTGAATTACGCATCTCACAAAATTTTAGTATTAGAACCATTGGAAAAATTATTAATAAAATATTATTACTTAAGCTGAATTCCAAATAATTTACATTGCGTACGATACATTGTGTATGTGAATTCATACTTCAGTTTATATCGTAACGTATTGTAGAAATCATGACATGAAATCTCTAATTGCTCAATAACATTCATCATCTTTGTATGAAAGAAACAAAACACAAAAACATTGTTTCAATCAACAACAATTTTCTCTTTGAGAGTTTTGGTATGAAAAGAACAATGAAAAAACAAATAAATAAATATTCGTAGCCAAAAACTGAAAATAAAATTCCATCTTTAGAGATCAATGTAAGTTGAACTTTTAAATAAGCAATTATCATAAATAGACATTATATTTGTAATAAATTTTATATCTTGTCAGAAATGTAATTATAAGTATACATTATATTTTTAAATTTTTATTAAATAAATATATTATCAAAAATTATATAGGCCAGTTAATATTTATGCATTTCAATCTCATGTTCTCCTAATCTTCAAAATTATTATACATTTTTCACAAAGAAAACTTAACTGAATCTTGTAGAAATGCTTGCCACATTCGTTAAGAATATGATTATCTCTAAGCCCAATCACTGATGTCATAAGCTGATAACCACAGAAAAATAAAATACTTATGATCACTGTATGTTTTTCTGATTACTGCAATACTTGTTATATTTTGCTTTTCTTTATCACCTCAGGAACTTGCCTTCTTTGGCAAATGCGGTCATCATGACCCCGAGAAATCTAGTGATGTTTTTTTCATTTCCCTTGGATTTTACCGTCTTTGGTGATCATGGGTGACACATCCTCGGGATACCCTATCGATCATTCTCTATTTTCGACCCTTCTTGTCAATCAATTTTCACCTATATATTTTTCATCTTCATAATCACATCTCGATCTTGCGCCATTAAACACTATCATCTATCACATCATTGCATTGTTTTTGATTATAATTTGCACCATATCCTTACATTAATAGTTCCAATCGTAAGTTGCACGATTATAGTTTTATTGTAAATGATTATGGTAACAAATACTATATATGGTCATAAATGATTAATATTCAGCAACAGGAAAAAAAACTTCATAAAACATATTTTTATGTAACTGTTTCACGAAAGTAAATCGAGCAAAATTTTAAATAAAATAATCGATAATTATTATTTATATGCGATTACATTCACTTTTATTATTATTGAAAAATAAAATTGGACATTTTCAATTTCCTAACCAAGTCTTCGAATAACTTTTTAACATAATAAGAGCTATAATTTTAAGGCAATACATTTTATACATATTAACTCAGATATATAACTAATACCTATTGAAGTTGAATTTAACGGAATAGCTATCTAATATAAAACAGAATTAACATAATAAAATTGATTCTTTTTTTTGGTTTATCTGAACCCCCTCCCCCCTATATTATAATTAAACGTAAATATTGTTCATTTAAATTAGAAAACAAAATTAACAAATAGAGCATTTAAAAGATTGAAAATTAGTTTTCTAAAAAAAGCAAATGATGTCTTAAACTCGAAAAATAAGAGATTCGTAATTTTCAATTGTAGAAGTCTTTCAAGTATCATGATATGTCTCAAAAGCGACAGAGAAAAAAAACCTTTTTTTTTTTTTAATTCTCGCGCTTTTTTTCCCCTTCAGCTAACTTTTTGGGTTTGATTATGACGTTATTTGATTTAAGAACTTCGCCTTGTGTATGAACTGTGTCTCATGTACACCAACATTGCAGGAGGTTGAAGGTTAGTAATATTAGAGAACGCATGATATTGGTGTAAGAAAGTTACGTGATCATCGGAAAGCTGCTATTTTTCACCGACTCTGTTTATAAGTATTAATCTCGACTGAGATCCATTTTTGTTGTTATTGAGATAGGTTTAAATTTCAGTTATAATCTTTTGTTTCAGTTGCGAGTTAGTAACTTTTCAACATTTGCAGTAATTGTTATCATTTTATAATACGAAAACGATTATTTTGATTTTTCTTAACTCTATCTTGGATGGATATTCATTGAGTTTCGATGACTCAGATCCTGAGTAACGATGCAGATGTCTCAAATGCGCCCACCAGTATCAACCCGGATTCGGAGTTGGAATGATATTTCTGCCCATTCAATTTTTCGACAGCCTTAGCAAAAATAAGTAACATGTAGGAAGGCTTATGTAACTATAAAATAGTAAGTCTATTAGTTGTATGTTTTGGGGAAACTAAGTATGTGTTTTGTTGAAAATATTTTCTCCTCATTCATAATATTCTTACATAATTACTGGTGGTTGTAGATGAAAGATTGGGGTGTTTTTCATCGAGGCATGAGTTCTAGTCCAAATTTTGTTAAAAAAACCGCCATTTAATGGTGCTGATGTACATTACATATGTATAGGCTCCAAGTGATCCTGTTGTCGTGGTGTTGAAGTATGGAGAGTGGAATTTCAGATCACAAGTGTCTTTCTGATCACTTGACTGGGGTTCAAAATTAAGAGCTCTTTCGCCAATAGTCATCGTGTTGCTCTTAAGTGTGAAGTTAATAATACAATCAGTCTTTTACAACAGAGGATCTAACTGCATTATCTTTAGGAGCTACATTTTAAAAACAAATAATTGAAAAAAATGGAAAAAAGAGGAAAATCGGGTGAAGAACAGAGAAGGTTACTAGGGTCTCCCGGGGGCACGTCATCCATGACCCAAAGACAGTAAGAACCATCGGATAGAAGATCATTAGGGTACCTCCGGCATAAAGAAATCTAAGCCTGCCTGTGGTTTCATTACATGTATAACATTATAGTTGTTACATATATATATATATATATATAACTTTTATATGCATTTGAGAACACAAAATAATTTCATTTTTTGTAGTGATCCAGAGAATAGTGGTATAATTATGTATAGGTAACATGCACAGTTCTTAAGAAATTCTTTTCGAGAATATGTTTACTTTATTTGAATATATATAACGTGTCAGTCACTTTTTGCTCATAATTTCTTCTGCTTCAGATGACTCTCTAAAAGGCGTCTTTCGTGGCGCTCTTCCGTCAAAAATTTCCTGTGAAATACATTTTATGTAAGAATTTGTTAGTTTTGGAATTAAGGTTTTCCAAAATTCATCGTCTTGTTGAATGCGCAATGTTAAAATACTTTTTTACACTATATATAAAGACTGCATGCTTTATTAAGATTTGTTGTGTTGCGTATACAAGAAATACATTCATTCAATATTCAAAAAGTAACTGAGACGAGCAATATCCAACAGATTTGGTCTGAATCTCTATGGTAAGGAAAATTCCTTTCACTGATTTTATAGATTGAATGTATCCATTCCCCCTCCCCTTCCCACAAAAGCTTTTAACTACTCATGTCCTTCTGTAGATTGAGATGGCTGGCCAAAAAACATTCACTCGAGGTCAATTCTAAGCTTTCGCGGCGTTCTCCTTGCATCATGTTCAAGGAATAAACGATTTTTGAATACCAGGAATTCAATCGAGGGTCGTGTGTTCAACCAACATTTGATTACATATTGCTAAGTCATTCTGAATAATAAAATAACAATTTAAAAATATAGTGAAAAATTTGTGCATAAGGATATTTATGAGATAATGACTGTATTTTCAAATCACTTAAAATACAAAAATTTGTGGTGAAATAGAATCGTGATTATAGAAAGATCGGAGCTCTTAGGATGGTTCCTTGTCTTATGGTAAGGGCTTTTTGGCACTCGAAACCCTTTTACTTTGTTGGTTCGATGATAGAGGGTGATTAGTTCTAGGGGTTTTCTTAAGTTCTTCTATGCGCCGATTAGCTACTTTATGAATTCAAATCTTTCTTTTGATCTGCATTTGAGAAGTTAGAATTCACTTTTAGTTTCTCAAAAGTAAAGGACGAGTGAAGAGTCTACTCTAGGATCGATTTTGGACATTACTAATTTCTTGAAAAAGTTTTAATAACTTTTGCATCTTGTTTCTAGGGCCGCGGTAGCCTAGTGGTCATGGTTTCGGATTCGTGGCCGGCGGTTTTCGTTCAGTAGCGGGTTCGATCCTTGGCCGCCAAAGACCCGCCGTGTAGCCGGGGCTGATGCACGTTAAATCTGTTTGGGGCCCAAAGTCCTCCCGTTGGCGTGGTGTGAATGTTAGGAGAGGGGGCGCCAACTCAGGTATCGTCCTCGTCACTTGACCATGGTTCAAAATTACGAGGTCCGTCGCCAATAGCCCTCATGTTGCTTCTAGTGCTACGTTAATAAAAACTAAAATTAAGCAACTTGTTTCTTTCCTCTTCTTTTCAAGATTTTAGAATAACACTTTACACATTCTTTTAATTTGTCGATTTCTTTTGCTTGTTTCTTTCTTGTTCGTTTCTTCATTTTATATTTATATTGGACATAAGGAAATTTCTTGAATAGAAATCCATTGAGATCCCAATCCCTCTCATTAAATCAGCTCCAATTATACAAGGATATTTTATGACTTCTATTACTGTTCAAACTACCATTCTCGTTTGAAATGTCTAATACTGAGCCATGGTTACAAGTTCGCAGCCAACTCAGGTGTCGTCCTCGTCACTTAACCGTGGCTCAAAATTACGAGGTCTAATAACTCTCGTGTTGCTTCTGGTGCGTCGTTAATAAAACCAACCAACAATAAAAAACGTTAAATAGTAAAACTAAATAATAATTGAACTTAATGTTACTTTTTACTACTGTCACTAATATTTTCATTTAAAAAATAAATGAAAGAGACATGTTTATAGTTATATTCTTTTTTTTAATTTTCAACACTTTTAATAGTCCTCTCTTCTTTAAAAATTTCTTTTTATTAGGAGAAAAGAAACTTAATTCTTTCAGTATAATCCTTTCTTTCAGCACCACATCTTTCAAGGGGGGGGAAAAAGATATCAATCCCACACGAATGCAATAAATCTGAAGGCCCTTTTAACTTAAAAATCTGTGAAACTACACAGTGTCTTCCAATTATCCCAACTGACCATAACACCTTAGAGGTATAATATTGTCTCAATGGGAAATTCCAGTCAACATAACTTGCCAAATGCCTTGGAATACTCAGCGCCTTCTATGAGTGTTAATCATTTTTTTTTTTATTCATCGAGAACCGTCTTAAAACAGTCCTTGGAAAAATCAGCAAAATGATGAAAGAAAATATAGCTATCTGATATCCGTCTCCTTCCAGTATACAGCTTTTGCTTTATTTTCATCCGAATGTTGCGGACTGAATAAACAATTAAAATATCTGAAGTATTCTTAAAAATCGCTGAAAATAGGCAACAACAATCAAATATTTGAGAAATGGCTGTCCGGTAGACTCTCGCGAACTAAGCCATAAATTTTTTTTAGATGTAAAGCAAGCATTTTACATTTGTGCATTAACTCATTTTATTTTACATAAGTGAATGAAAAGAGAGAAGAAAGAAAGAATAGAAAAGAGATCAAATTGCTATAAGGTAGAGATAATGTTTTTTTTATTAATTTTTAATTAACATATTATACTTATGAAATTGATAAATATACGTTTTATTTTATTTTATATTTCTTTTTTTTCCTTCTTCATTCCACCAAAAGATCGAAAATCTATAGAAGAGGCAGAGTATTATTTTTAAATGATTTTTTTAAATATATTTTTTGTATACATTTGTTTTTAAGATTATATAATCGTATTTTTTGATGAGGAAGTGATAGGATAGGTAGTTTATATTTTCATTTTGGAAGGGTCAATATGTATAGAGAGTAGAGAGAGAAAGACAGGAAGATAGAGGAGGGGGATGATACGGAACCTCGCAGGGGCCTTGGTTATCAGATGAGTTTCTATTGTTAGTTTAAGCTGTGGAAAAGGAGGAGATCGGGTGAACCACAATTGTGAAGCTATGTGTTGAAAACATCTGTTTACCACCTGTTCATACATCAGCTGAGCTGAGCCCGGTATATTTACTGCGTGGAAATTTGGCGGGCAAGGTTTTCAGCTGGAATGCATGGAGTTATGGTGGAATGAGGAGGAAATAATTATTATAGGATGGATAGGGTAGAGCAGAAGTCTTCAACTTGGGTCCCTTGGAACTTTAAGGGGGGGGTTGCAAGAGATCATTATTTCCTTAATAAAAACTCCAAATTTCAGTAAAATTTTAATTTTTATAGAAGATCGAATTCTTAAAGGCAGTTTGCTTGTAAAAATAAATATAAATATTCTATAGATAAAATAAAATCTTAAATTTCGTTAAAGTCACTTGCTTGAAATACATTAATTTAGACTCATTAAGTCACATTTTAGTCTCCATTCTATGGCTTAGGTGAAGAATCGCTTACTTATTTGGCCACTTATTTCACTATTTTCAAGGCATAAAGTAAAATTGACACCACTCTTTTAAAATTGAAATTTCAGGTAGATTTCATTTTGAGAAATAATATTAAATGCTATCGTATTTTGCATAATATTTTAGAAGAAGGTAACGCTGATCTCTATGAAATTGTAAAACTTCGTTTGGTCAAACATTTATCAGACCTGCAAAAAACATTTCGTGAATTTTCTCCTGTCCAAAAAGAAAAATTACCTTAGATCCAAAATCCTTATTAAGACTGTGACACCTCCAAAATCCCAATAAAAGAAAGAGAACAACAAACTGATACATAGACCGACACTCAATCGAAACTAAATTTTAGTCAAGTTGATGTCATGCATTTTTGGATTGACATTCGAAAAGAATATCTTCAAATTTCCAAACGAGCTGTGAAACATCTAATGTCATATGTTTCAAACTATGTATGTGAAAAATCTTTCTCTTTGTACGTTGTCACAAAAACAAAATACAGAAACAGATTGGTTGCTGAAGACGACATTAGCTTGAAGATTTCAACAATTATTCCAGACGTAAAAACACTTTGTAATAAAAAATATTCACATCCATGTCATTAAAAAAATGTTCATTTTTTTAATTTGTTATAATTTAAAATATTGTTGCTTCTATTTATTATTCATAGAATATATTTTAGAAAACCTAGAAACGCCATTAGCTACCTTTCCATTCATTGAGATGTTTGTATTGTGATAAAATAGAGATGTAATAGTAATTTTATAAATTTCAGATGGATAAAGCTCTGTTATCCTATCTTTTCTTCTCTTTGATCTTTGATAAAATGATAAGCTCAAGGGGCTCCTTGATAAAATGATAAGCTCAAGGAGTTCCTTGATAAAAATGATAAGCTCAAGGGGTTCCTTGATAAAATGATAAGCTCAAGAGGTTCCTTGATAAAATGATAAGCTCAAAAGGTTCCCCAAAGCTTAGAGGTCGAATAACCCTGGTAAATATGGGTATCATTATTGTGTGCAAAAATAAGCTGGGTTTAATCAGTCGACTGGTGTGGTTTATTAGTCTTAAAATAGAAGATAATTAATATATTTGATAATTTTTTGAATTCCGAGGTTTATGTGTAATACTGAGTTTCTTACATACCATGAATAGTTAGTTATAATACGGAGGATTTTGTTATGAAGTGTATGAATTTTTTTGAATTTTTATGAATATGAACAAGGGATGCATAAAGAAGAATAGGTCTTATTATTTGTTTATAGAAGAGGATTTTGTTAGAGGGTATTAGTAGAGAATACCTTCTCAGGGGAATGCAGCCTTGAATTTTAGTGAAGGTTTTGTCTATTATAGATTGGATGTATTTTCGGAAGATGAGTTTTGAATCCATGTTTCCTAGGAATGCGGAGTCATTATCTGGTGGCCGCAATATTGCTGTGGACGAAGTCAATGAAACTTTGTTTATGTAAACCAGTTGGCGTAGTTTACTAAAGCGCGTTGAATGCGAGGGGATTGTAAAATAACGGTTAAGTTATGGTTTCCTAAGAAAGATTTCACTAGGTAGATTAATAACGTCCTCCACTGAGATATTGCGGTCTCCAGAAAACGGCTCCATTTTCCTTGAAAATCTTATCTTTAAAAAGGAAAGCATTTTAAAATGAGAATAAAATAAAAATAAAATCATATTGAAGACGGAGTCAATCAATCAGCGATATGCAAGGAATTTTCCTTGTTAAAATTTGCAGAAGTTTATATTTATAAGTAAATTACTCTGATAAATAAGTAATAATAAGTAGTAAATTGTGTTATCAGAATATGATCGCTTCCCGCTCGCTGTCTCTCAAAAAAAAAATCATCAAATGCTATGAAATTTCAATGTTTCAGCAAACTTGGATATAATATTCCTTCGATTAAAGTGAACATTTTATCGGTACCCCGGATTGTTCATTGTAACTGAATTTGACAGTATCAGTTACGACTATTTTACTATTTGTTAAATGTAAAACAGTTTTATAAAAAGAGTAATACTGATAGCAGTATTGTGTGTGTGTGTGTTAAGAATTTCATCTGCTTCTAAGCATTTCGATAACAGGCAATAGATGTCAGTATTCACTTCAAATATATCACAACCTCAATCAGAAAAATAAAGTAAATTTCTTCTAGTTTTTGCTTTGAAAAAATCTTAGAAATGCTGTAAGGAGCAAGGTCCCCGAACAGAATTTTTTTTCTATCATATGCTTTTAAATTTTTATTCCATCTTATTTGGTTACTATTACTATGGAGAATTACGTCTAACATTTTCCTAATCGGTGTTTTCTATAACAGAAATAATCAATTTATTAAAAGGAATTTTATATTTTGCGAACATTACTCAGAAAAGAAATATATTTGAGGGAAATTATGTGCAGCTTGACACTAACATCACATTTCGTTTTTTCCATAATAAACAGTTTGAAAGGAAAAACTTTCGTAAGGATCATTAAAATTTGTATTTATGTACTTCTTCGGAAAGAATCTAAATGTAGCAATCTTTAAAATTATTCCAATACGTTTCCAATTATTTCCAATTGTTTTCACTCCGAAATTTAATTTATCAAATACTCGAATTTTACTTTCTCCTCTGTCAGTATTACTTTTGTATTGTATCCATTCTTCAAGTGATGAAAGTTAAAATTTCAAAATGTGTATTGGAAATGATATCATTCTTTATTAATATTCGGGAAATATTAATTTTAATGTTAAATATGAAATTAAACGGGCAAAGTTATATGAAAAAGGATTGTAATTTTGTTTGAGAAATCAAATATTTTATGTTGAAGTTTTGAAGAAAGAACATTACTTATGACTGAGAATCACTATTATTAAGCTTAAATATTATTATAGCACGTGAAAAAATAATGTCGAATTATATAAATATGTATACAATTTCAAACAGCATCTTTCGATTTTTAGGTATATTCACCGTTTAGCGTGCATCCCTTTCTTTATAAAGAGATCTGAAATGAACATGTGTGATACTGTTATCTTTTAAAATCAGGCATTTCAAATATTTTCCCAGGCTTCCGGACTATGGTGTACTGAAATAACAAATGATAAGGGAACAATGTGGGGGGGGGATACAGGGTGGATTGTATTCAGCGCAAATGCGCACAAGAATGTTATTCCAGATTTTCGTGATAACAGAGACATAATTTGGAGAAAGAAAGCACTTCTGCTCGAATGAAATCGTAGAAGCCGTGATTTTGCAGTGAGCGTCAAAGGGTTTATTTACTAAATCTTATTTACTTTAGTCGAAATATAGTTGATGTAGTGCTCTATTTAGGGGTAAATATCGGTTCTGCCAAACGAAATAAATATAGTACTGGTTTCAAAGGCAGTCGTTCAATTTACGAATGGAAACGGAAATCGTGTTGCAGCAAGGATGTGCCTAAAGATATGAAAATTTTTAAGGTCATAAGATATGCTATTTCTTTTAAGGAATCAGCAATTATGTAAACGTAATAATCTAATTTCTTATGCTCATCTTTTCCTTATTTTAATATCTATACTTTTTATGTCCGATGTAACACATCGATCAATAACTCCCGAGTCTAAAATTGAAAACAACATTTTTTTTGCAAATTTTTTTTTATTCATCAACATAACACCTTTTGTTAATCACCTTTTAGGGTGATACAATCGTTCCAACGCTTTTCCAAATCTTTTTTTTTTTTTTTTCCGCAAGAAATCTTTTTTGTTGCGAGTAAATAGCGATAAACAGCTTTCTGAATCATCGACTCGTTGCTGTTTTTGTTCCATCGAAAGCAATCGCGGCACCCACTTGGAAAAAACCTTTTTCACTTCACTTCAAAAAACCTTTTTCCTGGTCCGATCGACTTAAAATTTTGACACGTTTCAAGCAAAGGTTAGTACTCTAGAAAGACATGGTTACTGGTTTACTACGAGTGCCATCTCTGGGTTAGTTTCGGGAGTTATCGATCGATGTGTTATAGCGTGCACCCAAAAAATATCAATGTTATTTTTTTGAGTTGAATGTGCGCGTTACACCCCAGAATATGGGAGCATAAAATTTCGGAGCTGTTAGCCCAGTGTAAAATTTTTTAATAGATAAAGTCTTCTTTAATTCTGATAATTATTTTTCCTATACAGTCAAACATGTTTTTATGCGCTTCTTTTCTGTGAGCGCTTATTTGAGCGAGTTTTTTTTTTTTTTTTGCGGGATCTTTTATAAGCACTATATAAAAAGAAGTCCATCAAAATGCATAATATGAATGAAAACAGTTTAAGAAATAAATTAACTTGCCAGATGTTACATCAACATATTACAAAAAATAAGTTAATAATGCAGCCCAAATTTTTATACATTAGAACATAGCCTCTATCACAATTTCCCTTCAATTAACACTTAGGGGGTCTTTAGGAGTGATATCGTTTTTTTGCAAAGGATGTACTTCATATAAAGGATTGAAATTTGGACCCACCTACTTGCAGTGGTTGTCTAAACATAAACATGTTTTTAAAAAAATCACTCCGGTTTTGCAGGTAAAATGGAAGTAGATGGTATGAAACGCATTTTTCTCAGATACCAACAGAAGCACAGTGGCAAATATTTGCGATATATAGGTGATGGAGACAGTAAAACATTTCTTGAGCTTTTAAATGAATACCCATATGGGAAAGACGAGCAATTAGAAAAAAATCGGGTGTGTTGGCCCTGTGCAGAAAAGGATGGGCAGCAGACCACGAAAACTCAAGGCATCGCAGGGAAATAAAAAACTTTTTGATGGAAAAACAATTGATGGAAAGGGAAGACTAACGGACGTTTTATTAAATAAGCTGACCACTTACTATAGTAATGCCATCCGTGGGAACAGTACTGATGGGAGAATCATGAGGACAGCTATTTGATCCATCTGGACACATTCAGGCAGCACTAATAAGGAACCATATCCGAAAGGTCCAAATTCTTGGTGTCGTTATAATAATGCAGTTTGTGATAGTAAGAATCATGAATATAAACACAAGAATTCGATCCCCAAAGTTGTGATGGAAGTAATTAAGCCCCTGTTTTCAAGGATCTTTCTCATTATTCATTTCTGAAAAAGTGATTAGGTGGGAAAACACAAATCCTTAATGAGCCACTCAACTCATTAATTTGGAAGTTTTGTCCAAAAGTTGTAGGATGTGGTCGTAATGTGGCAGAAATTGCTTCCTTTTTAGATACGTGTGTTTACAATGATGGGCAAAGTTCCTCGGTTTCGGTAGCAAAAAAATTAGATTTGCTCATTGATAAGAAAATGAAAATACATTTTCAAAACTTGGATAAACTGCGAGTCAGGAAATCTGAAAAATGTGTAAGCGAACAGTCACATGAAGTTCGGAAAGCAAAAAGAATGAAAGTTCTAAAAGATAACGAAAACATGCGAATGAAAGAAGGTGATGTATATGTGCCAGGAGGTTTTTAAAGGTTTTCTCCACATTACTGGAATATAAATTATGTTTTTCACAGTTAAATACTGAGTTGTTCATTTCTAACGCGACATTGTTTATAATAGTTTGAATGTCATAATGATATATCATGCAATAATTTAATATAATAGTCTGGATAAGGTTTTAAATAATGTTATGTATAATTTGTACCTTATATTTTATAATTATACTGCATAACTTTATTGAAATGTATGCTTTTAGAAAAATATCAAAACTGCTGTGCAGCTTTTTTTTAAAATCTTTTTAGGACTACATAATAAATCAAATAATTCTGTTGGTTGTATGTTCTCTGTTAATTATTAAAATTAAGATTTTTCTTAAAATTAGGAATGCTTCATTTTATTAGTAACTAAAGTTTTAAATTATTTAAAGTTTTAGCTTTAAAATATATTCCAATTTTTTTTCTTTTACTTTTTTTTTATATTCTAGACAAGATATATAAAGTGGTTATGCACCTTTAAAAAGTTATTTTGTATAACTTAAACCCAAAGTTAAGTCATTAATACTGTCACATTTTGTAAATGTATATATATTTTCAAATACCAAAAATATCGAAATTACTTAACAGGCTTTCTTTATGACATTTGTGAATGTGCATTTGTAAAATAATGACTTAATTACAAAAAGAGGGGTTTATTATGTTGGACATTATAGTGGGTGTGAAATTATTAAATTTTTTAACTTTAAAGTCATTTTTCTCAAAACATGCTTTTTTCGACTTTCACGTAAGACGCATAAAATACTAATTATTAGAAATGGATGAAAACTTGTACATATCTTCTAATTACTATTCTCTTGATGCTAAAGCTAAATTTAAAGTAATTTGATGGAAAATATTTTTTTAAAATATTTTTTTAACTTTCAAAAACTTCAAAAATTTATCATTTTTAAGTTTTAACCTTTTTTAAAAAATATTGACAAAGTATATTTTTTTTTGGGAGGGGGAAATAGGTTGAACACCTGAAATCATATGTTAAGTTTAATTTGAGACTATTTTGGTGGTATTCTCATAATATTTGAACTATACGTTTAATTTGAAGTGAAAATCTAATTTCCAGAAGAAGAAAAAATTAAGTCTTCAAAATACAGCAAACAACTTTTTTAAAAAAATAAATTTTGATATTTCAATATTAAATTATACATATGAAACCATTTCAAACTGATAAAAAAATTTCATCAATTTCAGTTGATTTTCATGCATAATACAGAAGTTTAAAAAAAAAGACATTTTAGGCACATTTTTCGAAGGTTAAAGGGTCCTGAGACACCTTAAGTTATGACCTAAAGAACAATCTGGAATTGGCTCTGTATCTTTAACAGGAGAAAGGCAGGCTCTGAGCTTCTTGTGCAGGTATGAAGAGTAACTAGAAAAAGAAATTAAAAAATATATATTCTTAAGTGCATCTCTTTGCAAGGTTTGTCGAAAATAGATAAATAATAATGAAGACAAACGTTATTGATCCTTAAGCTCCCGTCTACCGGCCATTTTGATTTCATGAACGTTATGTTAAACCTAAGGAATTTCTATTACCACCCTAAAATCTAAATTATTTGATCTATTGCAAGGGTATTCAGCCTATTAAACTTTGGGGAACCCTTTGAGCCTATTTTTTCTTAAAGGAACGTCATGATCAAAGAGAAAACAAAATAGGATATCAAAGCTTTATCCTACTCATGTTTACAAAATTATTATTGTATCGCTTTTTTATCACAATAGAAACGTCATAATAATATAAGGTATGATAGCTAAAAAGTATTTTTTTTGTTTTCTAAAATATATTCTATGAATAATAACAAAAGCAACAATATTTTAAATTATAACAAATTAATAATAAGAAATTTTTTAAAAGACTTGACTGTGATTGTCTTTTTTTTATTATTACAAAGTGCTTTTACGTCTGGAATAATTGTAGAAACCTACAAGCTGATGTCCAATTCAGCATTCAATCTGTTTCTGTATTTTGTTTTCGTCACAGAACACAAAGAGAAAGATTTTTTGCATACATAGGTTGAAACAAATGAAATTAGATATTTCACTGTTCTTTTGGTAATTTTAGGATATTCTTTTCTAATGTCAATTCAAAAATGCATAATATCAACTTGACTAAATTTAGATTCAATTGCGTGTTGGTCTATGTATGAATTTGTTGATCTCTTTCTGTTATTAAGGTTTTGGAGGTGTCACAGTCTTAAGAAGAATTTTGGATCTGAGGTAATTTTTCTTTTTAGACAGTGATATATTCACGAAATGTTTTTTTGCAGATCTGATAAATGTTTGACCAAACTAATTTTTACATTTTTATCGGGATTAGTGTTACCATCTACTGAGATATTATGCAAAGTAGGAAAGCATTCAATATTATCTTTCTAAAATTTCAACTTTAAAATAGTGGTGTAAATTTTACTTTATACTTGAAAATTGTGAAATAAGGGGACGATTCTTCACCTGAGTTAAATATGTGACCTAATACGTCTCGAGTAAGGTATATGAAGCTCGTGACTTTTACGAAATTTGAGATTTTATTTTATCCATAAAATATTTATTTATATTTATTTTTACAAGCAAACTGCCTTTAAGAATTCGTTCTTTTATAAAAATTAAAATTTTACTGAAATTTTTGGGTTTGGATAAAGCAAATAGTGATCTCTTGCAGAACCCACGTCAAAGCTTAAGCGAATTCTAGGGTTTCGCAGAACCCAGGTGGAAGACCTCTGATCTATTGGAATGGAAAAAAAAAGAAATCAAAACGTGGATCCGGAATAGGGCAGGGAAAAAAAGGAAGGTTTCTGCGGAATTCGATTTTACATTTCTTGAATATATTTTAAAATATTTTTAAAGATTGGAAAATCTACAAAGAAATAATAATTGAAATAGAAATAAAATTATTCTTAAGAATTAGAGGGAAAATGTAATTCTCTCTGTCCTTCAGAATGCTTCATTAATTTTGTTCTTTCGGATACAATTTTTTGTTTCTACTAGATAAAATCGATTAGGTTTGAGGACGAAAGTAGAGATTCCTTAGGGTTAATATTACGTTCACAAAATCAAAATGGACGGTAGACGGTAGCCTTACCAATCGAGATCGATTAATACGTATAGTACGTATAGTTTCTTTTATTTCCGAAAAAAGTTTTTTTCCCCTTTATGTACGACAGGTAGGGTAATAATAGTTGCATTTAAAACACACAAAACGTAAGTTAAAAGATCAAAGCAATATTTATTCTCAATTGTTATTTTAAGTGCTTAGTATGTACAATGTTTAATTATTTCCAGAATGCCTTTTGGTAATCTTCCGTTACCCAGATGCAAATTCCATCAGCATCAGAGTTTTCATTTCGGCAACAACTCAACAAACAAGTAATATAAACACTTTGGAAAATAAATCAACATATTTTCATAAAATTTAAAGCTATCTTCCTCATTATTTTAAGACGGATAACAACGGACCGCATTTGGGAATGTGCCGCGCTTGCGCGGACCTGACGAAAATGTACCAACGTTTTCTGCGAACTGACGGACTCTTATGTAAGACGATTTCCGAAATTTAACTGAGAAAAGGCTTCTGAAAATTCTCTGAATACGTTACATGGAAGCTTAAGGTTTTTTCAAACAGTTCGAGTGCGGAAGGATCTTAAATCGTTACAGTGATTGTGATTGTTTATTAGCGGCGTACTAAGATGCAACTCAAGGGCTATTGGCAAAGGACCTCGGTCAACGTTTTTTTGAATCTTCGGTCAAGAGAAAAACACATAATATGGCACCTCCCTCTCCAATAGTTGGGTAGTTTTATTAACGTCACACCAGAAACAATACGAGAGCTATTGGTGACGGACCTCGTAATTTTGAATCGCGGTCAAGTGACGAGGACGAAACCTGAGCCTGGCACCTCCTCTCCTAACTTCCACACCACACCAACGGGAGGACTATGGGCCTCGACAGATTTCCCCCACGACTCAACGAAAACCTCCGGCTGCGAGTTCGATGCCTTGTCCACTAGGCGGCAGGAAAGAGCAGATGGGAAGAAGAACAGAAATTCCTTTTATTACTGTCCGATGCAAAAACGTTAAACTTATTAAATATAATAAAACTGGAGAAGAATATAAGCTAAGAATTATAAGAGTGTAAGTAATAAATATGAGCTTCAATTTACTTTAAGGATAAGAATAATACTATAAACATTGCGCTCATGCCCAAAAACGTCCAGAAGATTGTTCCGCGGGGATCCACTTGTGGATAGAGGAGAAAAAGCAAGGCCATTGAGAAAAAGAGGAGACCGAGCGCTATAGTTACAGTTTCGGCTATTTTTTTCGCTTGGTCTGAATCTATGTGTAAATGATCTTGCGAGTCAGAGCTGAAGATTTCTCTTTCGTGGATCCAGACTGGAAGACGCATACCCTGAAAACCAAAAGTTGGAATTAATTGAGAAACTAAAGAAACATACATTGTAATTCGTTTAGAAGCGCCTCAAATTGCTTTATTTCTGCCCGATTCAAAAATCTTTTTTAAGCGGAGAGTACCCTATACATAACCTTACTGCTCAGCTGAATGGAGCTTCCTTCACCTTCCTAACATCTAGGGCATAACATTCCTGTCGAAATAAATACTCTTTTCATGAACTTTAAGAAAAATTAAAAAACTTTAATGTTCTCCTTAATTTAATTAAAAAGAAGATTTTCGCATAGCACTTTGATTGATTTATTGTATTAATAATATCGTTCTTAAGAAGTACTAGTAGAATGCCCATGGGGACCAAGCTCACCCACAGAGATTAGAAATCCCTCGGAAGACCTCCGCATTTATTGGCAGAAAAATTTTGCATCTCGTTCAAGTGGAGAGAACGACACCTGAGCTGGCAACCCTCTCCTAATTTCCCTGCCAAACCCTTAGGAGGACTTTGGACCTCGACAGATTTAACGTGCATCAGCTCCGGCTACATGTCGGGTCTTTTGTAGCAAAAAATCTCGAACCCACAACTCGACGAAAACCACCGGCCGCGAGTTCAGTACCACGATCGCTTAGGTTCCGCGCCCTCTTATTTACTATAATTCTACTAAAAGGTCAAATTCTATTTTAGTTCACACCTTGGAGAAGGGGAAAAAATGCACGCCAAAAGTGAGGCTGCATTAAGTTCGACTCTAATAGTATTGAAATTCGATAGTTGCCAATGCAGTGTATTTATTGTGCTTTTTGGAGCCGTTTAGTTTTCTGTCACCTAAACATAGGCTAAAACAGGACCCAAACCAATTAAAATCTTAGATATAACATTTGTTGCTCTGTATCCCATAGCACCAGACAATCAATCTCTATCAACTAAAATTCTGTACATAATTCTATAAGTTTTTGCATTAAATTTGTTAATCATTTTACTCTCAGTTTTATAATTATTTTACTTTTAAATATGGCAGTGGTATTACTTTTATAAAATTAGGATTATATAAGACATTAGCTGAAATATTAGTTAATAGTTAGATTAATACTTATTAATATCAATAAATTCTATTTTTTCTTACTTTTTGTAACATACTGCGCAATAATTACTGAAGTTATAAAAAGATTTTACTTGTGATATTTACTTCGTTCTTTTCCCTTGTGTATTGACTTCCTTGCAATAAATAAACTTAAGAAAAACTACTTGGTTGCGTTTATTACCAACTGAAACGTGATTAATATTCTAATTAACAACAATCTTTTTTTTTTCATTTCCTTTTCTACTATAAAATTAAGAGCTCACAACCGCTAATTTTGACACTAAGAGTTCTCGTTCTGAGTCTTACCTGCAGAATACTTTGTTTTCTTTTTTATATATTAGCAAATGTTATTTTGTTTTTCTCTTGGTTAATACTAATTACACTACATACGTTAAACCTATTATTGTAAAAAAATAGGAAATATTATGGTAAACCCATCTGTATGTTGTATAAGCACTAAATAATCATTTGTTTAATTACCTGTAATATTGTTATGGACTTATTTGTTGTCAACTTAACTATTGGTAATCAATTCCTTGTTTTACTTGGAAACCTCTAGGTAACAATAGATTTTTGTATACTATTTGCTTTTTTCAATAAAAGTCTTGTGTTGTTTCTCATCTCTTTGTTGTGATGGTATTCTTTCTCGGAGACTATTTTCGAGGCTTTTCTGATTGACTGATTATTTATTAACCTTATATGTAGATTATACATGAGGACAACTGGCGGAGGACCACGTAGTTTTGAGCCTCAGTCGTGCGATATTTTGATTGATTATTTATTAGCGCAGCACTTTGAAACAATACGAAGGCTATTGGCAACGAATTTAGAAATTTTAAACCTCGGTCGTGTGATGGCATTTTTGATTGATTGCTTATTAACGTCACTCTTTGAAGCAATACCGTGGCTATTAGCAACGGATCTTATAATTTTAAGCCTTGGCCAAATTATGAAGCCTAAAATTCATTTTTGCTTGTTTGCTTATTGGGTTACAGTGAGGTTGTAAGTTCCTAAGATAACATTCCTATGGGAGCAGCATGTGATCATATTATCAATATATCGCTTGCTGTTTAACACTTCCGATTCTTGATTTCTTTTTTAAAATTGTTTATGTGTTTTATATATGTCATTAACATCTTTAATTTACCAAACACTGAAATGCATAACATATTTTTTTTCAAAAGCAAGGTCTTTTTCCGGATAAACGATTATGTAAAAATTAGCTGTGAAGCTGTATGTTAGCGAAAAAAACCATTTGCAATATTAAAAATTTTTCAAATTGGATTATGTATTGGAAATTGGTTCACGCAATAATTCAAGTAAACCTTCGTAATTACATTTAAATACAAAAAACAATACAATAAAAGATAATAAAAATGAATTAAATCATTAAGAATTATTTCTTCAATTTTCATGAGTCTTTTTTTTATTTCATTCGTTTAATCCAAGTTTACACGCTTTTTGTTCCAATATTATGTACGTTTTTAAGTGATTTAATCACGCTTCCTCGATTTCCTGGGGTGCACCACAATAATCATTTTCGGGTGTTAAAGTTTTAAAGATATTTTAAGCACAACTTTTTTTAAAAAAAACAATTTATTAAAATGAATTGAATTTCAATAACATTTTCAATGACTTTTGATATTTCGCTTTTAATTATTTTTGTTACTTTTAAATTGCGAATACACTACTCATATTCATTTTAATTTCTAATTAATCGAAAACATTAAAAAAAATCTCTACAAAAATTACACACATGCAATTTATTGCAAAAATATTTGTTCTATTCTAAAACCATTTTCGGTAATGTTAACGGATTGCAATGCCAGATTTATATAAAATTTTTCAATCTGACTTATGAAATCCGTTTTTTTTTTTCTTTTTTTAAATTTTAATTAAAAATCTTTTTGAAAATCATAATAATTTGAATATTTTGTTTTATGTTTACACGAAATATTTGTAATCTAAGACGCAGTAGTGACGATAACCATTTTGAAAAATTGTAGTAAGATGGGGCAGTGATATAACAGTAATTTAGAACAGCAATTTTTCGGTATTTTAGAATTATTTTGTATAATAATAATCATTATTTTTCAATTTATGAGATTATAAACATTTTCAATGTTGTAAATTTTCCAAGCTAATTTAAATTATTTATTATTCTTAGGTTCATTTCATTTCCCGAATGTGTATTTCTGAACTGTTTGCTTCAAAATTCAGTTGATTTTAGTGTTAACCACATTGTTGTAAAATTATATCTTGAATGTAATAGTTTGAATCAAGGAAACATGCTTAAACACGCTTATCAGTCCAAAGTTAAACATATCATTTTAAATAACTTTATTTCCATTTCCGACTTTCGTTGTCTCTTTTCGCAGATTTTTCTAACGTATTTACAATATTTAAGTAATTTTTGCTTTGTGCACGCACACACACACACACACATACAGGGGGATCAATTTAAAAGAGTACATGTATGTCTTTTGTATTAACCACACCTATAATACATATAGCAAGACTTCAACACCATTACTTATTTAATATATCTATATATATATATACTGAAAATTTATGAAAGGATAATTTAAAATATTTAAAAAGACAAAAATCCAGAAAGAAATGTAACAATGAAAGAAAAATAAATGAAAATATGGAACCCAGCAAGTCAAAAAGCAATATCGGGCTGAGGACCGATTAAGCGGGGTTAAACTAGTTTAATGGTACCAACCTTCCCCCTTTGCGACTTGGTAGGCTGAATTAGGAAATCCAAATTGCAAAAGAGTTCATGATTAAAAGATGCAAACAAATTCAGCGATAAAATCTATAAAAATAAATTCTATAATTCCTGGTAGGCTGAATTGGGAAATCCAAATTACAAAAGAGTTCAATGATTAAAAAATGCAAAAAATTTCAATGATAAAATTTACAAAAACAAAATCTATAATTCTAAAAATTATCAACAAATCAAAATATAAAAATTACTTACAAAATTTAAAGAAATGAAGATTCAAATATGTGAGTAGTAAGACGGAATTTTCTTTAAGCTTCAAGATGTATATCACATACTCAAAATGAAAAAAAAAAATATAACATATCATCACCATATAAATTGAAAAAAGATTTAAATCATTGTTTGATTGGTAATAAAATGTAAAAGGATGCAAACAATTGGTTGGTAATAAGTTGTATGGTAAAGGAGTATAACGGTCCAGAGAGTGATTATAAATGTAAGCTGTGTAAATGTAAATAAATAAATTCTTTACGGCTAGACCACTAACAAGCCGACTTTGTGAACCTATTGTTGTGTGGTGGATTTGAAATTGGATCACGATTCGCAAAGATGTTTAATATATTTGTGATGTATATAGGTATTTAAGAAATTTATTGGATAATCATGATCCAAACAGTTGTTGAAGAATTTTTTAATGTTATTAAACTTGTCCTTTTTATGTGTGGTTAATTTGTTATTACGTAATAAAAATCCCAATAAAATATTCCTATAAATGGATCTGTGCAGATTACTGTTCCAAAATGGTATTTTAATTACATGGAATTCGAATCTCTCTCTTTTATCAAAAATATTACTAATAAGTCTATTGTCAACTATTTGCAAATCGAGATCTAAAAATTTTACTGTATTTGTATTAAGATTAGTTTTTAATAATTTGAGGTAATTAGGGTAAAATGAAATATTTGGTTTAAAATCCTCAGTTTTACCTAAAATAATTAGATCATCTATGTAACGAAAAAGAAAGTAAGAATCATTGTCAATCTGTTTTAATTCATGAAAATGTAAATAAAAATTGGCCAGACAATTACTACCTGGACCTCCCTGAGGGAGACCCTGAATTTGTTTATAGAGATTTTGACCAAAAACTATATAATTCACTTGTAATAAAAGTTTAATGAGACTATTGAATTTTTCCTGTTTTATTGTTTGACTAAAATGATATTAATTGTATAAAATTGCAAGAACCTTAATTAAATCTTGAATATCTATTGAGTTAAAAAGGTCTTCAAATTCATATCCATGTATATTATATATATAACATATATATATATATATATATATGTTTATATATATAATATATATATATATATAAACATAAGAGATGGTAATAAAAACTGATAAAAAGGATATTATGTTATAATTAATAATTGATATTTTATGGATATTTAGGACAAAAATGTATATTTTGTACAGTGAATAAAAATATTAGATGTGCTGCATATTATAAAAATTTGTAGGATTTTCCGAATGAATGTATGAAATATTTATATTTTAGTATCACATCACAAAAATTATTTTCCCAATTTTTACTGTACGTGTAAGTTTTAAAGTAGATTTCTTATATTTTTTTCATGGTAACTAACATTTTATTTATTATAATTTTTTTTATAAAAGCATCTATATTCAACATGTATTAAATATTTACAAAAAAATCCGTTTTAAAATTTTTTTTCAGTGCATAGGAACAAAAACTATTTTACATTGTTTAAATTAGGAGCAATGGCGTGTTAGATTAACAAAGTTACAAATAGTAAAATCTAATCGCAATACATATAATGTTGCTATTTCTTATCGTTAACATAAGATCGCATCTTATCGTTGGATAAGATTTTATCTGAAATTTTATTACATTAAGTTAAACATGTGTAGCTATATATTCTTTCTTCTACCATCGAACTAACCATATATTTTAGTTCCCTCGTTCCAATATCGGTTTTTTTTCCCGGTATTTTACCTCCGCCGTACGAAACTGACTGCGAGTAAACGAGTTTGCCTCGTGTTTCGTTGAGTTGGAATCATTTGTAATCCATCTTAATCGTTCATTTTTTTATGCTTAAACGATTACACAGTGGCTTTACGGACTTATTCCTCCTTTTATAACTACTTTTCATCTATTATTTTTTCACTTTTGAAGAAAAATTCAACTTTTTTCACTCGACGATTAACATTATAAATCGACTTGAGTTGAACACGAACGTACAAAAGAGGTTTCTGCAACTCCTGGTCTTCAAAAAGGTAAGTACTGGTTCAGTCTATGTTGCTAATAACCCCTTGATAACTTGAATTTGTTAAATATTTATGAACTTGATTCATTCGAAACTGGATTAGAGGGTTCGGATTTCAATCTACAATGCATTTCTATCGGAGCGAAATAACCGTTATTTTATCACTTCGTGAAGACTATCTAAGAGAGGAATTCATTGAAATTAGAAACAAAAATAATTCGAGATAAAAACCAACCTTTATAAAAACAACGTTTTTATATAATGACAAAGTATATTAATTATTATACATTAAATTCAAAACAAACACGTGTTAAACACATAAAAAAATTTAATTATAATTTCAATTTAATCAATCATTTATTGAATATATTTTACTGAAAAATTTTACAACACATACAAGCCTTTCCTTCTTAGTTTCCAAATATTTTTGGATTACCAGATCTAAACGCGTGGAGGTGAGGTGAGGCTAATTTGAGTATGATTGGCTAAGTGTAGATAAATCTACGTATATTAAGCGTCATACTCTTCTAGACCCAAAAACGTGGACAAAACACAAACGAACTTTATTATTTTTTAAGGAACATGAAAACATTGCACAAAAACAAGAATAAATTTTTTAAAAAAAATTCTGAAATTATTTTAACAGACAAATATTTATTATATAATGTCCTATTAATATTTTCATAATATTTTTCTCATACTTAAGGGATATTAGTCTATATTGTACCACATCCTTCATCAATCTATCTCATAATTAAACAATGGATACAATAAATTCTTTTTCAGATTAAGTTATTTTTAGCAATTTGCGTAGACCAAAAAATTACGAATGGAGCAAATAAAAGTTATGTATCTAATAATTTTTACTAATTCATGATTTCTAGTCGATATGCCAATAATTTAAATTCTACTTTCTTAGTACTTCTGAAATGCTGTACACCAAATTCTAGAAAACATAATTTTTAACTTTAAAATTTATTTAAAAAGAGACATTCGTGAGAGTATTAAAAAATTCATAATATAAAATCAACACATGCATTTGAAAGTTTGTAAGTCATTCTATTAAAAATAAGAACCAGAATTCAGAAAAAATTATTGTGATATGACATGGCGATAAATATTGGAATCCTTCCTTATTGCGAATGATTATTGACTAAAATTCAGCAACCCTTACTATCTCCCCTTTGTGAGTAGAAAATTTTTACATGTGGCGTATGTGGAATTCCTGGTGTTACCAGAGGGGGGAATTTTTTTTTTTCCACAATCCTAAAAGCGCCGAGTGAAAGGGATATTTTGACTTATTAAAATTATTGAAATATTAGTTAAAAATTATCACAAATGTCTCAATAATGCATTGTTAGGCGAGTAAGAACGATTCCCAAAGTTTCAGAGTTCTAGCTTGATGGGAAGTTGGTTAAATTGACGATTGAAAATTTGATGACTAACACACACACACTCTTTCTCTTTCACACACCAAGTGAAATTCAGAAAAACGTTGTAAAAAAGAAGCACTCCTCTTAAGAAATATTAACAAACATCGGCAGTAAAATTCGAGGACTGTAGTAGATCTGATGAACAAATTCGATGAATTATAGGGTGAAGGATCATCATGGCATATGATGATCCAGAATATGACGATGTTTATCCAACGATAGCAATAAATATAAAATGTTGGTTCTGGTACAAGCAGAACTGCGAAGGCTCCATGTATCTCCATTAAGTACCAGTTTTTGGGCAAGTGTTTCTTGTCATTAGATTTTAAACAAAATCTTTTCTAACAAATCTGATATGAACAGAAAAGGAATTCAATAGCCTTTTTTTCACCAATGACGATAACAAGTTTCATTAAAATTAACAATATCTTTTACTAAACATATTGCAAAAAATAAAGTTCCTTTAATATTATTTTAAATAGCTTTTTTTCCTTAACGTAAAGAAAAAAAAATGAAATAAATTTTGAACCATTAATAATAAATAAGAGCTACTTCTTCAAAGTTTTCAAATGATAAATAAGAGCCATTTCTTCAAACTGTATTATAACTTCTGTTTCAAAACTACGATTTTAAAGACGTTATGCGAACTTTCCATCTTACGTAAGTTTTGTTATTGCACATTTTTAACATTTAAAAAAACTGTAATGATTATACTATAAAATACAAAATGTTATATGTTATTTGAATAGAAAATTAATTTATTTTTTCCTTACATTCACTACATTCTTTGCATACTAGTATAATCTTGTTTATTATAAAATTCAAGAAATATTAAATAAATAAATTATTTAAAGATATTTAAGGCCATTTCTTCATTTTTCTTTAATGATTACTTCTTTAATTTTCTAATTATTTTTTCCTCTATTTAGTTTTTCGCACACCATGTTTTTTTTCGAAAAAAAAAACATTGTTTGATTATTAGTATTATATACGATATAGTTAGATTATTAGTATTATATTA
>BMAW01006488.1:0-21457 GCA_019974015.1 Nephila pilipes | reverse complement strand
ATATTAGTGATGGCACAAGATAACATCCGAGGTAATCGGATGTCATAAGCCTACTTTTAATTTTCAATAAAATGCAAATTAGCCATCTAGGAAAAAATGATATAGCAGATACCACAACAAAACCAAATATATAAATTTTGTAAAAATTAAATATTTTTATTAATATGAAATCAATTAATTCTGAAATCAACTTCAAAAAAAAAAAAAAAAAAAAAAAAAAACTAGAAAGAAAATCATTGAAAAAAATTAATTTCTGGGGAAAAATTGGCAAAGAAAGTTTTTTAAATAAATTTTAATTAGCGCAGTAACAGATGCAGATCGACCGTTCTTTGAGTGGGGGAATTTTTAAAACAGAAAAACTCAGTAATCCCGCCATTAAGCATTAAATATTTTGATGATGACTCATGTTCAATTCGATTCAAGACGTCGTATACAAACATTTAACTTTTGAATAATTTTCAGTCTTAAAAATATTATTTTTTTAAAATTAAAAATAATTCTTTTTTTCAAAGATACGAAATAAACTAAGAAAAATGTATATATATATAAGTCCGAGAAGAGAAATTGAAGAAAAGCTATTAATTGAAATTAGCGTATAATTACACCCAGAGTGAATGAAATATGAGGTCGTGAATACAATTTCGGAAGTTAAAACGCAATTGTTTAAGCCAATATGCTACGGTTTTCATCATTACATTAAATTCCATAGGTTTAGTTACTTCAGTTCTCACTATCACAATAAAAATACTAAGTAAACAACTTTGATAAACTCTTCAAATACCTGCTGATGGAGTCTTCACACATGTGTGTGGGGGTTAATATTTCCCGTTGTACCCACAAACATAGCGGGAACAAACCGCTCATTACAATGGTTAAAACTTGGAACAAACAGCATAGGTGATAGCAGCATAAGTATAGGTGACACGGTGATCGCGCATAAATCAGTTAACATACCGGCCCCCTTTGACATGTTTAAACATTCAGTCATTGTATATATAAGACTATTTCACTCAATACTCAAAAATTGGAGACACATATTAATGAACTAAAATCAATCAAACAAAAAACCACTATATAATTACACAAAACACTCAATATAACGCATAATATACTAAATTAAAAAAATATGACAATATTTACAATTTAATACAATACTAACAATTCAACACTAGTAATATTTACAAATTAAAAGAATATTATATATATATTCAGACACATATAAGTAAAACACAGATTTTAGAGAGACATCTCCAAAATATACCAAATTGAGTTTTTATTTGAACTACATGAATTTTTTTTATGGTCTCCAAAATACACATTAATCATTCTACCTTGAAGCCATTTATGTGCTGGCAAGTTATCTTCAACTAGTAAGTCTAAATTGCCAATATGAACATCATTCTTTTCAAATATCCGCTTATTTCGCTGTTGAAGTGCACTTAAATAATAACGATGTACTATTTTTCTCTTTCATTAGATTTCTGGTATGAGGGGGAGGGGATGTCTAAGAGGTGGGTTGGATGGATGTGGTATTACTCGCATGGTTAATTGCATTTTTGATGTTAGTAATAACGGATGCAATTGATTGGTCTAGATCAGAGATATTATTAATAATGGGGTTACCTTTTGTGATATTATATAGAATTTCTTGATAGCGGAACCAATTAGTAGTTGTTACAGTGCGAAGGGGGATAGGGAGAATTTTATTGAAAGAGTTAGCAAAGTTAAAAATAGTACTTCTTAATTTTAAAAAAGGCATTCATTATCAATATTATATGTTGCATTCAAATGCTAAAACACTTCTGTACTTTCAAACGTTTTGTTTAAAGCAATAACATTTCTATCATTTCTATGTTTATTCATTGAGCCTTGATGTTTACTGCAACAGAAACCTTTATAAACGATATAAAATATAAAGCAAAAGTTAAATGGCAGTCGGTATTAATCTATTATTTTTTCATAATTTATGATGGCAAAAAATCATATTTTTTCATGATTTATGATGGCAAAAAATCAGACTAAATCATCAACATTTCATTCAAAAGTTACATGGTAATTTGTATTAATCTGTGCTACACTATTTGCATCATTTATGAATGAGGAGAATTGAATTAATTGAAACGATCTTTTTACAGAACAAAATTAGAAAACTTTCCCTATCAAGCTTAAATTATTAAATCAATTTATAAACTAACATAAAAATATGTATCCAAGAATATGTAAAAATGATAGGAGTAAATATAATCTCATTCTTTCATTGTCTCTTCCTAATATTAAAAAAAGAAGGAAAAACTATAACAATGCCTTAAACTTTTTGCTTTTGTACAACTTTTAATCATAAAAAATGATCAGCATTCAATACGAAAATGCATTTAAAATCCGTGAAATAATTGGAAATGCAAAATATGTGCCCGATTTTTTTTAATTAAATGAATAATTCCTACAGATTATTTAAGATACGAATTGGAAAACAAAAACCTTTATAATAACTGCTAGAAAGGAAAATTTTGAAATAACTATTTATTGTACATTAAGCAACTAAAAAGACATGAATTTTATAAAAAATTCCACATTCTGTAAAACCCGTAAGTTAAATTTTTTGCTGCATCAATTACAAATTACTTCTTCTTCTTTAATTAATGTCAAATCATGTGTATGTCACGTTTTTAATAACGGTTGTGTCATCGTCTTTTACTGATAAGATTTGGTTGCGAATTTCACTAAGTTTTTTAAAAATAAGTTTGGAAAAAAAAAAGATGACACAACATTAATTTTGGAATAAAACGCCTTTTTTTTTCTTTAAGTAGATACCTTCAAATGCTCCATGGGATGCCCCTTATGCTCTGAATTTCACACCTTATTATTTTTTTATATTGACAGCAGTAATCTCCTTCTTCGTAATCCACGTCGGATAAGAATGAGAATAGGAATGAAGGTCACCTTTGCAATTTACGCATCGCTCCTTAGAGGTACATTGATTACTGTCGTGGCCTAACTCCACCTCTAGCATAGGTGGGTTGACCCCGGAAAGTGGACTTCGAATATCCGAATCGTTGACACTGAAAACATCGAAACGGATTTGGAATGTATAGTCATACAAGAAAATGGATATATGCGGCCTTCACGGATTCTGGAAGATGAGATATCGAAAACGTCAGGATGATGTGCTTAGTAATAAGCACCTTTCCATCCTATCCTAACGAAATATGCCTAATTCCACAGACCTTCTGGTCCTGCATATTCTCCTTTTTATCCGTTGTCACGTTCAACAAATCTGTTACGGAAATAACTCCTAGGGAATAATTGAGGGTAGTATGAGGGGCGACGGTAATTTTGAAATAGGTCAAATGATGTAGATTTACGAGAACTAAAGCCTGTTTCGCTGATTATTCTTCAAGGAACAAGTCTCTGGAGCTCATCTTGCAAATGGACTTAACAATCCCTGTATTATTCCTATTGGACTTTTCAGTAAGGTACGGGAAGCTGCTGTAAAGGTCTCTTTGGTTTTCATAATAAATAATTTAGCCTTATTTTCAATAGTTTTGCTTTGTCCTTCATCGAGGCACAAAGATTTAATGACTGATGAAATTTGTTGCTCCTGCAGCTCAGAGGGAGTGGTGGTGGATGGATTAGGGTCTCCATTAAGGCACGAAAAAGATTTTGGATACATAAGGGGAGTTTATAGTGCATTTTAGTGCACCTTCACCCACGTATAAGTCCATCATTTGTGGTAGAGTTGGAATAAGTTACGGACCCTTTAAGGGATCACATACCTTTTAGTTTCAAAATTCAACTTTTCAAGGATTATATTTAACAGAACAAATCTTTCCGATTCTTTTCAACAACAACAAAAAAAGAAAAACCCGCGTAAATATACTCCCAATAGAATAGATGTTATTAAAAAACAAAGCAAGTGGAAATTGTGATTTAAATATTTATATTTTCGTTGATTGGTGACAACTGCTATTTCCCACGCCACGCCAAGTTTTCTTTGTTGCTAATTTTTTTTTTCTTATGATCAATTACTGAATGCAAGCCTCAAATATTATTATTCTTCCAAATGTTAACTGTTACTTCTATTAAGTTATCTAAAGCTTTAACTCCTCATTTGTTTTGTTTTGATACGTTGATTCGTTAATTTGAGCTTTCGTTTTCAGTATCTCCTATTTTGAAGTAAGCGTTTTTTAACTAATTTAGACTTCAATAAGATTCTTACCTTTTAAATTTGTAAGACGAGATCTGTTAAAAGATCGTCAGATAAGTCTCTAAAAAAGGAAGTTTTCGGATAATATGTAAATATGATACAAAGTTGAATAAGGTGTGAATAAATCGCAGAACAACAATACGTCTGGAAAAAAAAAGGATCCATCTAGATGCAAGCTCATCATTTATTGAAAATGATTGCAGTCTTAATTCGAATGGAGTGATTGACGGAAACAATATGTTTACTAACATTCATACCTACGCTTCTAGCAAAGTGTGGTGGAAATATCACACTGAGAAATACATTTGAGGTTCTTCTTGTATTTAGTCAATCGATTGTGAGAACAGCAGTATGCTATATTCTTTTAGAATTTCTGAAACATTGGGTAAAAGAAAAAATATTCCTGAAATAAATGGACATTTAATGTATGCGATGAGGGCAGTCAGACAGGGTCATGCCTCAATTACAACTTTCTGTGGAATCATGGACTCCTCTTCACACAATCTTACAATAGTACTGTGAATACTTTCCGAAAGTGTACCAAGGGAGTTGCAGAAGCATCGATTCAAAGTACTGCTTTGGAGGAAGCAACACTTACAAATTTATCAAATATTATTATCAGTGGGGTGAGTGAGTGAATGTTATTGGTGCAAGAGCCAGATGTGGCTATGCTGCACCAAAGATTTAACTGTGGTCTAGACGCATAAAAAATGAAAAATAAAAGACAAAAATTGGTTGACAAGGAGGGTTGAAAGTAGAGAAGGATCCCTAGGATATCTCGGGTGTGCGTCACCCGTGTTTACCAATATTATCAGTGGGAAGGAAACAAGTAAAAAAAATCCATGGTCTCCTGTTGGAGCATATGCAGTTATAGGGGACAAAATTGGAAAGGTGATTGATGTTGAAGTGTTAGCTTAATATTGTAAAATATGCGATTACTAGAAATAAAGAAAAGGGTCCCCTGCTTATAAACAGTGGAAAACAGAACACAAAAAACAGTATGAAAAACAACAGTAGCTCGCCTGTTATGATGGAAACTGTTGGGATGGTTAAAGTATTTCAGCGATCAGAAAGTAATCGTTCTGTGAGATATGTTTCTTACATGAGAGATGAAAAAACTTTTATCAATTGCTACATTTGATCCATATGGAGAAAACACTCCAGTAACAAATTTAGAATGTGTGAAGCCCATCAAAAAAATAATGGGAGCTCATTAATGAAAACTGAAGCAATCAAATTCCTAACTCAGCGATGGGAAGTCAATTGGTGGGAAGGGCAGAGTGACTGACAAAATGATCGACTAGATTAACTGTATATGTGCAATGCAATCAGGCAAAATAAAGCATGCCTTACGGATGTGTGAAAAGCTGTTGGGGTGGTGTATTTTCATCTCTGTTCAAGTGACTAAGAACCATTTCACAGTTTTTGTTCTTGAGGGATGTAATTCTTGGTGTAAATGCCAAAAGAATTTAATAGAAGTTTATAAGGGTGCTTTGAAACATACGAACAAATTGCCAATGTCAGTAATGGTTTCCATAAAATCAATATTCAATGATCTATCGCAGCTTTATTTCTAAACAAGTGTATTGGAGGGAAAGCACAAAACAATCCATAAATTCATTAATATGGAAATTATACCCAAAACATTTGGGTTGTGGCTGAAATTTCTACAAATGAAGCAATTGTCTATTAAAAAGATGGCAATAAAGGCAAACTAAAAACCAAGTAATCACTTGGTTTGATTATTGATGAGCGTGTGCAAAATTTCGTAACATCTGTGGATTTAGAAAGGATTCCGAATGCAACGAGACATTTTAAATTCCGTAGAAAGAAATGGGATTAGTTAAAAAAATGTCGTTAAAGGCCTCTCATAAAAATTAAACTGTAAATACAGAACCTCAACTTAAATCTTCATCTCAAACAATACAACCATGTAGCCAGGGCGGATGCATGTTTTTTCTGTCAAGGCCGAAAGTCATCCTGTTGGTGTTGTGTGGAAGTTAGGAGAGGGGGTGCCATCTCAGGTGTCGTCCTCGTCACTTGACCGAGGTTCAAAATTCGCTGCCAATAGCCCTCGTGTTGCTTCTAGTGCAACGTTAATAAAAACCAACTAAACCAATCAGATTTCATATATAGCAACGATCTTATACATTTGGAAAATGCTAATTTATCTTAAATGTATTTGCTAGGTTATTTAATTCAGCATTTCTTTTATTTAATTAGCTAGCATTTTTTTTTTTTTTTAAATTCTCTGTGAATCTCTCAGTGTGAATTACTCAACTCGAAATCATTTAAAATTTTCTAGGTAGATGAAATGTACAGAAACATTTTTGTCTAACAGAGATGTTACCATGAAGCTTTAAAACAAGGAACTCGTGAATTCTATACATAGATTGATTCCGTTATTTTACAAATATTTTTTTTAAAATAAAAAAAAAAAAAAAAAAAAAATCTGAAAGGTAATCCATATATTATTTATAAAGCAGATTTTTGCTCTTTCTTAATAACTAAACAAACCAAATGTATATAATGCAATTTAAAAAACATTTTTGCATACTACTTTTCAAAATGAATGTGTCATTAAATACAATTGGTTCAAAAAGCCGAAGGATTAATTTCATACTTGCTGACATTTTAATTGGTTTATCAAATTCAAGACAAATAATGTAGTAATATTTTGCTTTTGAATATTATGGTGTGATTTTAATCAGTTGTTTAATATTATTCACCTAATATTTAATAATTTTTGATATTCGAGGAAATTTATTTGCTTTTGAAACAATTTTCATTTGATTGACCTTTGGTTTTCTGTTTTCAATAAGATGCCCTAGGAATGGATAAAAGTTATGTACAAACTATGTTTCCATAATATTTTAAATATCAAAGAGGGTAGATTCTTGTCCATTTTCTTGGATGCAATTTACACCCAGCTCATTTTTTACATGATTTTGAAATAACACGGTTCACCTAAATATTTTTTTTACTAGAATTTTTTGTTTTAGCACGAATCCCCCCAAATATTTTTAATTCTAATTGTGAATCAGAAGACGGACAGTTTATGCCCACACATGTGTCAGCGATAAATGGGACGTTTAAGTATATTTTAGACTCAGTGGAAGTAAGAAATTTGACTGTTGTGGAAACATAGAGAAAGTTTACGCCCATGGATTGTATTACACATGCTTCTTCTGCCATCAAACAGTTATCCTGACATAGAGCGTGCATTAAAATTTCAACATAATCTTAAGTTTCGTGTACCAGGATATCAAGAATTATATAAGCAACTTGAGAAACCATAAAATAAAATAAAACCCCGCTAATAACAGACATTGTAACAACAAAAAACCCAACAGAGGCTGTTGTTAATAACGAACGAAATTTTTCATTTGAATCAAAGCCGACAGTTGTGCTAGACCTATCTGACACATCTACTAAGGATAACATTTTTGATCGAATTCGTAATAAACGTGCACGCTTGTTATCAAGTAGCGATGAATAGTTGTTAGTTAGTAGTTTTATTCCTAATTTTAATTTGAATTCTTATATATATTGTACGTATCTATAGATTGAATTTTCACTGTACACTAATTTTAATTTTTTTGTAATAAAAATGAATTGTTTTTGTTCTATAAATCTGTAATATGGATTTCATTATTTCTTTTTTTGCACGGTTTTTTGGAAAAATATTTAAAGTTTTTTTTTTATTTTACACGATTTTTTAAAGTTGTGGAAAATATTTCCAAATTTACCATTTGTCACATGTATTTTTTTACACGAATTTTTTTTCTACGGTTTTCTGAGGAACGTATCACTACCATGTAAAAAAGAGTTGGGTGTATTTCATTTTGTATATGCACACATGAAGTTTTGTCATTGAAAAAAAAACCAAAACATTGGGATGTTTATTAATGTATCACAAGTAATTTCTTAGGATTGAAATTCCATTCAAAAGTGGAATTGATATTAAATTCTTCACAAATATTGGATATATGTGTAAAATTCAGCTTATTCTATCTTGTTATCTAGAATTTATACCAACCAAATAATGAAACTGATTGCTGAATCCCCAGCTCAAATTTTTAATTATATATTTAAAAGGCGTGTTTGCATTTATATTCTAAAGAAACTAATCGCAAACTAGTAGAGACAACCATCTATTCAATCCAGAAATGCTGTAATTGCATTACATGAGTATGTTACTATCATGTAAACGAGCTGTTCCCAACCTTTTTCAGTCCTAGTACCCCATTATCTTTATTTTATTTTCTGTCAAAAATTAAGCAAAAATTGTTTACTATTAAATCTATTCGAAACATTCTAATAGTAATGTTCTTGTTTCAAGAATTTTTATTTTTATTGTCTGAAAAGATTCGTCCATGTAAGGTCAGCTACTAATTTTATAAATTATTTTATATTATATATATATAAGTATACTTATATATATAAGTTATTTTTCTATTAGATTATTTTTAATCCAATAACTTTAATTAAAAATAGATAACTACAGTTGACAAAAGAAGTATACGAACAATCTAATATTATATATATATATATATATGTGTGTGTGTGTGTGTGTGTGTGTACACATTCTATAACAAAAAAAAAAAAACTGACGCACCAAGAAGGAGTCGCCCGATGGAGACAAAAATTTGCGGATAGGAAAATTATGTACGGAATAGAAAATGATTAAAATTTCAGAAAAAATTAATGGTTTATTTCAGACTTACAGTTACGAAGTAACGAGCTCAATAAGGTGCTGACCCGCCTCTAGCCTGGATGCAAGCTGCCACACAACATGACATTGAGTGATACAGTTCCCTGGTGGTCTTCTGCGGTATTTCTTGCCAAATTTGCTCCAATTGTCGGGCTAGATAATCAACATTCCCTGGTAGATGCAATCGCCTTCCCATCATATCCCAGACATGCTCGATTGGAGAGAGATCTGGCTGGCCGAGGAAGTGTTTGACAAGCTGTAAGACAGTTCATAGCAACATTTGCCGTATGTAATCTGGCATTATCTTGCTGAAAAATAAGGCCAGGGTACTGCAAAAAGAACGATAGCAAAACAGGTCTCAGAATGTCGTCGACGTACCGATGTGATGTAAGTGTGCCTCTAATGACGACCCAAGGGGTCCGGTTATCAAGGGAAATGGCACCCCAGACCATAACTCCTGGTTGAGGGCCTGTGTGACGTGCAATAGTGAAAGCATGCTCTGGGCGTCTCCACACACATCTTTGATGATCGTCAGGACACAGTTGGAAGGGGGATTCGTCGATAAATACTATACGTCCCCAGTCAGCCTCATTCCAACCTGATCAAGCCAAGCACCACTGCAATCCCATTCTTGACAGCATCTTCTAATGGTCGCATCGCTTCGTCCCATATAGCGAGCGATTCTCCGATTTGCCCAACCTGCCTCTTCCAATCCAATGATAGGACCTCTTTCAAACTCTGACAGTTGCTCGAAATGAGCTCGAATCCTGCGGCGAGGCATTTTTTTTCAGTCATTGAAAGATGTCCTAAATCGCAATGCAACAGAACATTTGACCATCAGATTGAGAATCGTTTCTTATATACACCTGCTGAATTCGCAGTTCCGATTCGCTGTAGCTTCCGCTGTTCACTCATAGGACACAAAATTTAATCATTTGCATGTTCGGTTCAAATGTCTTTGCATATGAATTTTCATTACAATAGAGCAACTCCTTGTTGGTACGTCGTTTTTTTTTTGGGAGGGGGGGAGGCTTATTTTTTTTTTAATTAATTAATTAAAAACTTTGGAAGAGATCGTAAGTTTTTTTTTTAATACAGATGTTTCTTTGAAAGAAGTTAATTATTGAGAATTATATTTTATTCAAAAATTGCATGAAATTTTATCCTTACGTCAAATAACTAATTCATAAGGACTTTACTGCAGATTTCCATTGAAAAAGTTAATAATAGTTAACAGTGGTTTGCTGCAAATAAAACATTTGATATACATATTTTTTTATATCCTTTTTTGCTCTTTTTAACATATAACAGTATGAGTGAGCCGAAGAAAAATGCCGACAATAGTGTTGAATATTTGAAGTATGGCTTTATTTCATCACCAAGAAATAGTACTTTACCTATGTGTCTTCTGCGTAATATAACTATGTCAAATGATTCATTGAAACCTTCCAAGCTTAAAGAACAGTTAGTAAAAATCCATAGTGACGAAAAAGATAAGGATTTAACGTTTTTTCAAACAGCCAAAGAAAAATATTTGAAAACACAATCACTGCAACAAGTTCATAGGGACAACATCTAAGCGAGATGACAATGGACTGCGTGCTTCTTATACTTCTTTATTGATTGCAAAGTCCGGAAAGATGTATACTGTTGGTGAATAACTTATTTTACCAGCTGTAAGTGAAGTAATATGCACCATGTTGCACAAACCAGCTTTCGACATTATAAAAAGAATTCCCCTGAGTAATAATACATTACCAAGAAGGATTGATGAAATGGCTCAGTGCGTAGTAAATTCTTTATGTGGCTACTTAAAAACATCTGAATTTTCTATACAGCTTGACGAGTCCACTTTACCTGGAAATAAAGCTTTACTTTTAGTTTATGTAAGATTTGTAAGAAAAGAAAAAAAATTACCAATAATTGTTATTTGCTAAATGTTTGGAAACCGATACGAAAGGTGAAACGTTACTTACTGAATTAAAAAAAAAATTGCGATGTAAAAGTTATACTTTTGACTAATGTCATATCTGCTGCTACTGACGGTGCTCCCGCAATGGTAGGAAGATACCAAGGCTTTCTGGCATACTTAAAACAAGCTGTACCGAATGTATTTTCAGTACATTGTGTCATTCATCGACATCATTTAGTCACAAAAAATCTTAGTGAACGTTTGCATGGATCACTAGATTACATCATTAGAGAAGTTAATAAAATCAAAAGGAATGCCTTCAAGGAGAGTTTATTTGCTCAACTTTGTTTGGAAAATGATGAAGACTATAATCGTTTACTTCTTCAAACAGAAGTACGTTGGTTATCTAAAAGTGCATGTGTAAGGTTCACATAAAGTGAATCGATGAAATAATTGTTATCGTATTCTTATTACTTTATGTTATAAACACCGAATGTTGACAACGTATGAATTTAGTCGATACGAGATGTAAACAGAACTATTACGCTTATTCTAATTAAATGTTTATTTTTACTAATCTGTTGTTATTTATGAACTAGTTGATTATAAATCAACCTTATATTGGTATCTAAAAGATATATAAAGGAAATAAAAAAAAAACTTCTTAAAAATTGTACGCAGTCGCTAAGCCTAAAATTGTATGCAGCCTCTAAGCCTAACATGGAATCTTCAGACTTTCCTCGCCAAGGATCATAATCTTGCCAAGATTTATTTTTTTTGCCTGGAAGATCTCCAAAACAACAACTTTTCGCATAGTAAGTGAAGTTCTTAAAAATTCAATAGACTCTTATTTTGCTTCTGAGAAAATTTAATAAGAATATTCTGACGAATAATAATTATTCTGAAAATAAATTAGTTTCGTGTTTGCTTCGTACAAAAAACGTCGCCAAGCAATTTTCGCTAAATTCTTTTTTTTCGTCTGGAACAGTGAACAAAAAAAAAAAAAATGTCAACAAATGCTGATATCATTTTTGATTCTTTAGAATCACATCCGCTACAAAATTTAATGATTGTTCAACTAAAAAAGAATTGCGTTTCAGAAATCTTTCGCTAACCGGAAACAAAAATGATTTAATTCTGCGTATTGTAGAGGATAATAATAAAAGAAAAAACGAAGGAACTTTGGATGAATTAAATACTCTTCGTATGCAGTATTTTAATGATGAGGGGACACCTTCTGACAGAAATTTATTGATGGAAATTGAATCTTTACGAAAACAAGTAGAACTTTTAAGTAATTCTGCTACACAATCCCCACTTCCTATGCCTCCACCTTCCCAAATAGATCCGAATATCGCAGCTATTCTCTCTACATTAATGGAAACGCAAAAACAATTTTTAGAAAGGCAAGCAAATTCAAATGTAATTCAAATCACATCTACAAATGATACTGCAAATTCAATTCAAATATTTAAGGGTGAAATAATTGAAAATGCCCTTGAATGGTTAAAAGAAGTTGAAAGAATTTCAAATTTAGCTAACTGGTCTGACGAATTAAAATTAACAAATGCTATTTCTCGTCTCTTGGGATCAGCTAAAAATTGGCAATTAACAACAGGAAAAAAATTTTAATGATTGGATTACTTGGAAAACTGCTCTCGCCTCAAGATTCAAAAGGCGTATTACAATGCAAGAATTTTTGGCTCACCAAAGTGAACGAAAATTGAAGCATAATGAAAGTTTAGTGGATTATATTTATTCAAAAGACGCTCTTTTGGAAAAAGCTCCCTTCACCATTCCCCAACCTGACCGTATTTCTATGATCATTGGTGATATTAAAGACGAAAAATGGCAAATTGCATTAGCTACTCAAAATTCGAATACGGTTGAAGAATTAATTGACAGGGCAACTGCACTTGATGCTATTCGCAGTGCAAAACAAGAGCATAAGAAACATTCTACAAAATCTCAAATTAGATCTTCTTATACATATGATGAGCAACGTCGTAAATACAATCCAATAACTGATGACGTCCGAGATATTACTTGTTGGAGATGTGGAATTAAAGGTCATGCTTCTTTTATGTGCAGTTTACCTTCTCCTCCTCGTGGTTCAACCATAGCTCAACCAAGAAATACGTCACGACAAAATCAATATTCCAGCAGTCAAACTAGTGCCCAATTCCCGTCTTCTAGCAGTTCAACTAGTTCTAATAATCACGCATTAGTGGAAACCACCAGTTTGAACTCTTCGAATTCCCGCCGCAACAACAATAATCGCAACTCGACATCTGGGAGATCTACAACCGCAAATAATCCTTCCATAAATTGTATTACAACTCAAACGAATAGGCGTGCATTAATACCTGTTATTATTAATAATGATACAGAAATTCAAGCCCTTTGTGATCCATGTGCAGATATCATAGTCATTCAAGAATCTTGTGTCTCAAGTGATATTGTCATTCACCTGTGGAATGATGGGCAGTTCCAAGTTTTTGACCATGAAATAAAACCAATAGGTTGGATTTCTTTAAACATAATTGTTGGAAATGTGGAGCATATGATGCCTAAAATTGGAATCTGCACCCAGCTTCTATTTAAACTTATTTTAGGATTCGATTGGCAGCAACAAGTTCAAGCTAGATGCATTTATGACCCTAACGGCTCATTATGTATTTCTACTTCAACTTCATTTCATTTGTACGAATGTATTCATGCTTCAAAACCTAGTATCAATTGCGTCGCTCTTAATCAACCCTTACTAGATGATGTTACTTTGCCAGAAGCCACATTCAATATAGTTTCATCCGAAACAAATCTCATCCCTAAATCCGCAGGACTTTCTACAAATCAACAAGCTCAACTTGATGTAGTAATTGGAAAATTTACTGACGTTTTTTATGCTAATGATGATAACATTGGACTATGTCCATATGTGGAATACAAAATCGAATTACAACATGAAAAGCCAATTAGATGTAGACCGTATAGACTTTCAGAGCCTGATCGCCAGTTTCTAAAAACGCAAATTCAAAAATGGTTAAAACAAGGAATTTGCCGTCATTCCAACTCACTGTACGCAGCTCCTACCTTCATTGTGGATCAGCCCTTCCATGAAAGTACTCCAAGGCGAGTTGTGGTAGATTTTTCACGCACCATTAATTCCATTACGAAGATTTATCCGCACCCAATCGACTAAATGGAGGATGCGATTAAACGCACCGCAGATGCTGCAGAGGAAAATATCGAACCCGAGCCATGCATCGAATTCAATCAGCCAATTGTGACACAGAATAGCCCTTTTCAAATTCCGAAGTGCAAACGATTTCGAAGGGTGGCCAGAAAAATGAGGTGGAAGAGAAGGAAACGCAGAACTCTGTGGTCGGGAGTGAAAAGAAGACTCGTCAAAGAAAAGGGTAAGTTGAGACCTGGTTTGCAAAAACTTGAGTGGAAACGTGTAAAGAAGAGACTGTGCATAAAGAGTGGAAAACCAGAAGGACCTCTTTGGTGCAATGGGCGGATAGATTCTTCGGAAGCTTCATTGATGACACACCACGTGAAGACCAATTAGACCTTTTAACTTTGGCTAGGGCCGAAGCGGCAAATAATGTGTATGAAATACATTTGGAGAACAAGCAAAGATTTGATCTCCATCGCAGATCCCATTCCTTCACGGCAGGAGATCTCGTGTTATACGACTGGCCGAAAAAAGGAGATCACAAACTTTCTCCCATTTTCAAAGGACCATTTGTGCTTGTACGTCCAGTCGGGCCCGTATGTTACGAGATCAAGTCTACGACACAGCAGAACAAATTTATAAAGGTTGTCCACGTACAACATCTTCGCCCTTTGCTGGAAAGCAAAGACAATGATTTGCTACACAATTTAACTAACCCAAAAAATGACATAGCCTATATGACTGATTTATTTACCAAATTTAATGAAACTAATTTGAAACTGCAAGGTGACCAATTAAATGTAATGAAAACTAAAAGCGTCATATCTGAGTTTGTTGCAAAACTTATTCTGTACAAACAAAACTTGGGAAGATGAAAATGTTCCCAGTTTCCAAATCTTCCGAAATTGCAAAATAGAGATGAAGATTTGCTTACTTACAGTTAACACCTAACGGCTCTTCATGCAGACTTGAACCAAAGATTTGAAGACATTCTTCACTTGGATATTCCCGACTGGGTGTTGAACAATTTTCCGATAGGACAAACTCAGATCCCAAATACAGATTAATCCATAATAATACAGGAGCAGCTTATTGAAATATCCTCAAATGAGGAACTCAAACCAATGTTTGAACAAGGTTACCACAAATTCTGGTTACAAAAACAGATCCCAATTTTATATCCTGCAATATAGGTTATTGTACAGAAGTTGTTGACTGCTTTCCCGTCTTCCTATTTGGTAGAACGTGGATTTGGTGCCGTTATGAACCTCATTAAAAAAAAAAAAAAAAGAAAAAGAAACCGACTAGAAATTAGTGCTCGTGAGGATTTGCTGTTACTACTCACAAACATTGTGTGTGAGCCGGACATAAATACACTCATAACGTCTCATTAAGTTTATCCAAGTCATTAGTTTTTTGAAAATTTTATTTTATATATATATAAACAAAATTTATAATTACAATAAATACTTCTTCAACAAAATTTTTTTTTTTTTTAATTTGTAATTTTTATACTATGCATTTGTGTAGCTTTTTTCACTTGGGGGTCCGTGGCCAATTTTTACTATAAAAAGGGGTCCATAGTTCAAAATAGTTTGGAAACCCCTGGTGTATACAGTGTGTTGTCGTCAATGAAGCCTGCTTAGCAAGATTTGCGTCGGCGAAATGGAAAAGTACCGAAAAAAATTTTGCCCAAGGAAGATGCAGTATCAGTTCATTTTCAAGAGCAAAAAATACGAAATGAATTCCACTATCTTTTTGTAATATAAAAACAGTTTAATAGCCAACTCTGGTTTGTTTTACACAGTTATGCTACAATCTCAATCAGAGCAATAGTAAGTCCCAGAAATAAAATTATCCCAAAATCTTCAAATTCCCTGAACACTTCTGCCAAATTCCTCCAATTTAAGTAGACTCGTCCTGTTATCGGTCTGTCATCGGCAGTTTTCAGACGCTAGTGTCTGCGTAAAGCAAGAATCAAGAAGAGAAAGAACCGTTAGAGTGATGACTCATTTTCTAGTGAAGATTTCTGTTTGATGAAATTTTTTTCTGACTAGCATTCATCACATCGAAAAACTAAAACGATGTGTTCTTTGACATGTTTCGGAATATTAATATTTTAATGTTATTTATTTGTTTTTGGTAATTCGCATAATTTTTAACGGAAATTAAAAAGCTGTAATAATAATAATAAATAAAAGATTTGAAAAATAAAATTTATCAGTTCACATGTAAAAAAACTGAGGCTCACATGTGAGAAAACTTTTTTTCAAGAATACTTGAGAGAATCTTCAATCTTAAAACATTTACATTTCTACACTCTTAAGAGTTATTATTAAATCAATTATATATTTTATACATAAAATTCGAATAGAAAAAAGAAAAACACCGGCAAGACAATCACAAATTAGGGTTATTTATTACGTTATATTTTTTCGGAAGAATAAATTTCCCGTAGTACAACTGGCTCTGGTTTCCAATAAAATTTAAAATTACTCTCATTTAACATTATAAGTATTTTCATTTATTTTATGTGCTATTTTATTGTTATGTGTTCCAACATTTCTTAAAAGTAATTATCTTTTGTTCTGAGGTTAGTTTTACGTAACGGGAACATTTTTTTTCCTCAAAACGGTACACTTGCTAATTTTCAGACAATAGACAATTTCGCGCAACTTTCGAATATAGATATGATTTAAATAAAATATTTAGCCTGGTTAGGAAAGATAACAACATTATTAAGATGTTATCAACGCATTTTGAAGTTTTACCTTTGAGACGACGCAGTAAAGATGGTTTAGAACTGAGAAAAAGTGTTAATTCCACAGCCATTGCAAATAACTATAGTGGTAGCGGTAGCCTAGTGTTCATAATCGCGGCCGGCAGTTTTTGTTCAGTCGTTGACGCCACAAAAGACCCGCCATGTAACTGGGACTAATGCACGTGAAATTTATCGAGGTTTCAAGTCTACCCGTTGTCATGGTGTGGAAGTTAAGAGAGGAATGCTAGCTCAGATGTCGTCCTCGTCACTTGACAGAAGTTCAAAACTACGAGGTCCGTCGTCAGTAGCCTTCGTGTTGCTTCCAGTGCGACGTTAATAAAACCAACCAACCAAATAACAATATAGGAATGTGAGCGGCGTTGATAAAGTTGATGGGGAAGTATAAAAATTAGAGGGCAAGAAATGGTACTTTCTTATTTTTACCAATGCCACGGATATGGCTCTAGTTCATGTTCATACAATTTACTCCATTGCTAATGAAAAAGTGTCACTATTGAATTTTAGAAGAGAAATTTTAAGGTTTTCTGTATTCTAATTCATATTCTCTGTCTGAGCCGGAAAATTGAAAAGAGTGAGCTCATAGAAACGAGTACCAGAAGATGTAAGAGAAAATCCTCAAGGACATTATTTTGAAAGAACATTTGATGGAAAACAAAGATGTGCAGTTTATAAAAGCAATGGACATGGACAATGTGTAAAGTGTGATGTTGCATTACATATGGAATGTGTTCATTCCACGGTACTCATATAAAAACATTATGCAATTATTTATTTGTTATGTAACGTGATCCCTAAACGGAGATTGATTTTTAAATCAGTAATTTTCAATTTTATAAAATTGTACAGTTTTTGTGGGATACAAGATAACAAAGACTATAATTCCTATTTTGTAAAATGTAATGGTCTTCTTATTTTCACGAACAAAAACATAACTTTAAAATTAAAAAAAAAAAAAAAACATTTTTATTTAAAAAAAAAAAAAAAAAATAGGACAGTTAACTGATTGATAAACACTCTGAATGAAACGTTATATCTTTTTTGTCCCTAACATTTTTTCTGTTTGGTTGCAATATGATTCATGAAAAAATGCTATTCCCAGAAAACCGTCTCAATATTTTTTATGTAATTGATAGACTTTCCGTATCACGATAAAAAAAAATCCTTTTGAGTATTTTATTTCTCGGAAATTCGTTTGTCTGTTGGCGCCGGGGAGAAAGGTTTGTCTGCATATCTCGGTTTCACAAAAGTAGGAAAATAAATTCATTTGAGAGAGATTTACTACTTATACTTTCTCAGCACATTACTAAATTTTTATGTTCAAGAATTTTATTTTAATTTTTATCCATGTCAAATATTGTAAAGGTACATTTGACTTTCGAATGTTTGTTCTGTTTTATGGGATATATATACAGCAAAAAAAGTCAGTTATCCCTACATTTCACAAACAATATCAAACCTAAAATGCAGACTTCAGACAAAAAATTTTTATATAAGTCATCATTCAGGGTTGGTTGATTGGCTTTATTAACGTCGCACAAAAAGCAATCCGAGGACTATTGGCGACGAACCTCGGTCAAGTGGCGAGGACGACACGGAGCTGGCATTCTCTCTCCTAACTTCCACATCATGCCAACTGGAGAATTTTAAGCCTAGACAGATTTAACGTACATCAGAGAGGGAGATGCCAGCTCAGATGTCATGCTCGTCACTTGATTGAGGTTACAAATTACGAGGTCTGTCGCTAATAGTCCTCGTATTTCTTCCAAGTGAGACTTTAATAAAATAATCATCAACGTAAAACTAAGTTTAAAATCGTGATCTTTATGTAATATTCATGCGAATTCGTAATTTAAGTTAGTTTAGTTAGTATTAATGTTGCACTAGAAGCAACATGAGGGCTATTGGCGACGGAACTCGTAATTTTGAACCTCAAGTGACGAGGACGACACCCAACCTGGCACCCCCTCTCCTAACTTCCACACAACTCCATCGGGAGGACTTTGGGCCCCGACAGATTTGACAAGCATCAGTCCCTGCTACACGGCGGGTCTTAAGTGGCCGAGGCTCAAACAAGCGACTGAACGAATTCATAATTTAAGAGATGACCACGGTACCTGAGTGGCCGTGAGCTCATGATCGGCTTGTTTCCCTCGAGTCCTGATACCACTTAAGACCCACCGTGCGGCGGGACTGATACACGTTAAATCAGTCAAGGCTCCAAATCCTCCTTTTGGCGTGGTGTTGGAGTTAAAATAATACTGTAATTTTATTTATTTTACATTTTTCAAACCAGACGTTTGAAAAATGGGAACAAAGATTTTTTAAAAAAAATGGTTGACAAGAAGGGTCACAACGGTGACTCGGGTGAGTAATACCGGTACTTACCTGAAGAATTGAGGTTGTTTATTAATGTCGAACAAAGAAGCAACAAGAGGGCTATTGGTGAAGGACCTCGGAATTTGAAAAATAGGTCAAGAGATTAGGATGGACCTGAGCTGGCAACATCCTCTCCAAACTTCCACAATACGCCTCGGGAGGACATGGGACCTCGACCAGATTGCCTGCCTGCATCAACGACTCAAGACCTTCTGCACGGCAGGTCTTGAGTGGCATCAGGGATAGAGCCCATGACTCGACTGAAACAAGGCCGGTCACGAATTTACGACCATAACCACTAGACTGTTAGAACAATTAGTGCTCTTCATACCTGCCAAACAAGATTAAAAAATATACACATCCTAAGAATTAACGAAAAGAATTTCACAGAGAAAAAAATGGTACTTGTGTGCTATTGCAACTTTATTGGTGAAGCTTACAGATTTCTCGGTAAGAAAAGAATGACATAGAATGAAGCAAAAAGTTATTCCTTATATGTTTGGGCGTGTATACATGTTTGTAAAGACATAGCCTACTTTTAACTGATCATGAAATTTTTCAGAAATAAATAAACTAAGATTGAACCAAAAACCTATTTTAGAGCAATTTTTGCTTTTCAGTAACATAAGCAGACTGCACTATTTTTTGATTTTGTTGTTTAAATAATATTATGGCAAAGATTTCAGTAGTAAAATCATAAAATAATTATTTTTAATTATTCAGAAACTACCTAAATTCATGTAAAGTGGAACTTAGATTATTTTCAGGGAAAAAAAAACCCGATTAACATCGCAATGAGATGCAAACCGAGGGTTATTGGCAAGGGGACCGAGTTCACCCAAAAGGTTTTGAGCTACAAACCGACCACCCAGGAGACAATTACCCCCTCCCCCATTCAGCATTTATTGACAAAAAATATTTTTAAATAATATCGTGACTTCAAAGCCTCCAAAGCAAACCAATACAATTATACTTCACAATCTGGAATATAAACCACCCGTCTTTTAACAGCCTACTAAATAAAAAATAAAAATGATGATATGTATAATTCATCAGGTTCAAGTGCTTTTTAGTTTCGGGAAAGAAAGAGCAGAACATTAAAAGTTAGTCTGCCTGCTTTGCTGACAGAAGATTAACAGAGTAACTTAGATGAAGCAGTACCCAAACTCATAAAACCCTTTCAAGGACGCTGGTTATGGAAAGAAATATTTTTTTCATGCGAAATGATTTAAAAAAAAAAAAACAAACAAACGTGGAGTGAAAACTTACCAGCTTGTTTTTACTTGAGAGTTAATGGGATTAAGTTTTGGAAGGCAAGATTCTATTTTTGGGAATCATTTATAAATTCAAAACACTAAACAGTTATAAATATAAGAATTATGAAGAGAGAATCGAAAGAAAACTTATCTATATACTATATGTTCAGTCAGAGAAAATGGGTAACAAGAATTAATTTTTTTCAGCCCTTCGTATTCAGTATGTTTTTATTAAAACGAGAAACTAAGAAATGCATTCGAACATCGAAATTTAAGGAAAATGGATTTTTTTTCTTTTTGCTGTGAACTAAGTAACAGAACAATCTACTTGATATCTCATACTGCTATTATTTTACGACATATGTTCAACATTAATCGTCATTGTGCACAACATAAATCAATATATGACAATTACGAGGGATTAATGAGACAAGAAAAATCGAAAGAACTCCAGCTGGGACCGACAAAACAACAGTTTATATTTTCTTAAATAGCACAAGAAAGTGAAGCAGTGGTGTATAACCTCGGTCAAGTGACAAGGACGACACCTGATGGTTGGTTTTATTAACGTCGTACTAGGATGACACACATAAACTGGCGTGTGAGTGTGGGTTAATAGCGCAAGTCACCTGAGCTAGTACCTCCCTCTCTAAACTTCCGCACGACGCCATGGGAAGATTTGGGATCTCGACCAGATTTCACGTGCATCAGCACTGCTACAAGGCGGGTCGAAATTACGACGGTCACAAGCTTACGACCCTAACCACTCGTCGTTCGCGTCGGCTGGAATCATTGATAGAGTGTAAAAAAATTAAAATTCTTGTCCAAGTAAATCTTGAACATATTCTTTTAATGACTGCTTGATCAGTTTTGAATATTACAACAGAGTATTAGGCATTTATTCCTCATTAAGATTTGATTCTATAGAAACATGATTGTGTGTTGGATTTGATTTTATTAACGTCGCACTAGAAGTAACACGAGGGCTATTGAAGACGGACTTTGCAATTTTGAACCTCGGTCGAGTGACGA
>BMAW01006474.1:0-21655 GCA_019974015.1 Nephila pilipes | reverse complement strand
CCATATAATTTATCTATCACATCAGTGAGATATTTCAGCTCTTTATACCCTTCATGTTTAACTTTATTATGCTCTATATATGACTTACCATCGTTAAGCTTGATGAAAAATATTGGAGTGGCTGTGATACCAAGTTTATTGATTGCCAGTGATTTATCATTTACGATTTTATCCATTATTTTCTTATCATTAATGCATTGGTTAAATGCATCTTGCTTTAAGTTGCTTAGTGCAGCAATTCTTTGTAGTAAAGTCAAATCACTTAAATTGTAGTAATTCCACGAATCTATTGAGTTAAAAACAGCTTTGTTAAAATTAAAGTAGTCTTCTTGTTTTTCGTAGCAATGACTTAGCATTGCAGCCTTTAGCCCTCTGTAATCCAAAGGAAAATGACGAAATATATATAACATCTTACCTGTGTCTATATATTTCTCTTTAATTTTAGGAAAAACATTCTTATGAAAAAGAGAGCAGTGATAGCAAGTTAATGAAGCATATTCTATCATTAGAATTGGTGCTTTTGGATCTCCTAATAATCTATCATCAGGTAATAGTGATAGTAACTCCTTTGATGTTATTTCATTAGTTTCTTTTTGAATATGTTGGTTACTGGATTTAACAACTGCATAAGAATTAACACTCATAAGAATTAGTAAAAACAATAGTCTGAAAATCATTACAATATAAACACTTAACTTACTAAAAAAATTACATATTTATATTAATAATGTCAAGATAACTTTTGTTTAGCAAGGCTTTCAGCCCTATCTTTAAATGCAGCAATTATTTTACTCTGTGTATATTTATATACTGAGTTTAATAAAGTGGAAAATGAGTTGGACTTAAACTTAAACTCTATATAAAACTTTACCATAGTTTTATTTTCATCTATGGGAATGAATTGCCATTCATTGTATAGATGTTTAAATATTCCATTTGATGATACAGCTTTTATCCAACCTTCATTTGTTCCACTTGGAGAAAGAAAGGTTACTTCTGATGTGTACTTTCCTTTAATTCCATGAAAAGCTGCGAGAAGATCCACAACCATTTGGTTGTTAATTTTTTCTTTTATATAAACGGCTTTGCACCAAGGAACAAAATCAGGATACCTTTCAACATCAATTACAATTTGGAATACTTCATTAGGCGAACATAGGAAGGTACCTTGTTCTCTGTATTGATGAAGCATAAATGTTAAACCAATCAAAAAAGGATCCGTATCTACCGTCAGCCTTAGTAGATTCCTGAGACCTGAAGTTAAGGTGGGCATCGCATATTAGTTTCAACGAAACCAGCAGAGGCAATTCCCTTCTCTAGAAATTATCGCTCGGGAAATTTAACTTAACTCATAACGCATAGAACAGACCCTTAATTAATTGTAGATGATTTATACAAGGTGTGTCTATAGATATATTAAAGCTAGCGATTATTATTTAATCTTTATTAAACTTTGCATTCTAAGTATCATAGCTAATAAATATATCTTATGAACATTACTAAAGTTTTAACTATCATTGTTTTTATTGTAATTTCTTCAAGTGCTTACACTAATTGTACAGATCACAAAATTTTTGTGCATACTATGAAACAACAAGTAGACAGCATATCTACAAAAGGAAATAGAAAAAACCTAGAGCATGTACACGAAAAGCTTCAGGAGGTCATTCAGAATAATGTTAACCTCAAAGAAATATCTCGATTTGTCATGGGAAAATATTGGGTTTTGACTACCAAGAAGGAAAGGGAAGATTTCTTAAGAGAGTATGAAGTGTATCTTACACGTTTGTGCGTTAAAATTTTATCTAAATACATGAGTAATAGTGAAATGATCATAATGAGTACAAAAGCAGTTGACGATGAAACTTGCTTAATTGGCACAAGATTTTCTTACGGTGATGAAGAATTTACAAATATTGATTTTAAAGTTACTAAAAATAACAGTTCTTTCTTGATAAGTGATGTTGTAATGAGTGGAATAAGTATTGCTATTAATCAACGTTCTCAATTTAGTGAAAAAATCGACACGCATGGCATAGCAAGTGTGATAGGTGAATTAAAATGTAACAATAATCTATGATATATATGCCTCATTGGCCTAAGCCACTTGGTAGCAGGCCGAATGATTTTTCTCTTGATCGCATAAAAGGCTTTCTTAGCAAACTAGATAACCCCGAGAAAAAAATGCCTCCCGCAATTCATATAGCTGGAACTAATGGGAAAGGCTCAACACTAGCATTTATAAGATATATAATGCAAGCAGCAGGGTATAAGGTACACGCATACACTTCTCCACATTTGGTGAATTTTAATGAAAGAATAGTTATTGCAGGCAGTTATATCGACGATAATGAATTATATAGCTTGTTAGAAGAATGCCGTGCCGTAATTGCAGAACAACCTATCACTCTGTTTGAAGCTGCAACTATTGCAGCTTTTTTAGCTTTTTCTCGTCATAAAGCCGATATAACTTTAGTTGAAGTGGGTATGGGTGGAAGGCTTGATGCAACAAATGTTATAGATAATCCGATTTTAACAATCATTACTTCCATTGCACTTGATCATACAGAATATCTTGGCCCTACTGTAGAAACCATAGCAGGTGAAAAAGCTGGAATAATGAAACCTAATATTCCTTGTGTAATAGCACCACAAAAAAAGTCTATAATGAATACACTAGAATTCCATGCAATAAATAAGAAATCTCCTCTGTATAGAGGAGGCCTTGAATGGAATTGCAAAAAAAAGAACAACAAAATGGTTTTTCAATCAGCTATTCAATCAATAGAATTTCCTTTGCCATCTTTAAAGGGTGATCATCAGGTGATTAATGCAGGCAATGCTATTGCAGCATGTAGTATTTTAAGTGGAAAGTATGAATTTGATATTGGAGAAGAGGATATCACTTCAGGTTTACAGTGCACTTATTGGCCTGCACGGCTAGAGTCTATAAAAGAAGGTAATTTAATTTCCCTACTACCGAAAGATTGGCAATTATTTTTAGATGGTGCGCACAATAATGACGGTGCTAGAGTGCTATCTCAGTGGGTAAAAGATAATTTTGCTGAAGGTATTTATATGGTTTTTGGTGTTACTCGTAACAGAAATGTGGAAGAGTTCTTAGAGCACTTAAAGCCATATATCAAGCTACTATGTGCGGTTTGTGTTAAGTCTGAACCTAAAGCAACAAATACAAATTTGATTAGGGAAAAAGCCAATAACATAGGAATAAAAGCAGTTGAATGTGAATCAATTGGCGATGCAATATCAAATCACATATTAAAAGCCTCTATCCAAAACATCAAAACCATACTAATCTGTGGCTCATTGTTCCTAGCTAGAGACTTCGCTATGGAGAATAGCTAACTTTGATGATATTAACTGTAATAGTTTAGACTTGATCTGACAGGCAAACAAAGTAAGATAAAAATATGAACAAATTTAAAGAGTGTCAGATATGAGTACAAGAAAAAATTAAAACTAAAGTTGGGATTGCTAGAACTTGCAAGCAATTGAAAGTGTATCTACAGGCGTGTAGTAATGGATATTTCAGGGATACATTTTACCGTTCAAGAACTGTATGACAGGAGGAGAAAAGGCTTTACACGAGATAAGCAAAAGCAAGCCATTGAATACAAATATCGGAGGATATAGAAAAAGCAGTAATTGAAATAGCAATAGAATTCCAGCGTATGGACAAGAAAGAGCAGCAAACGAACTGAAAAAAGAGAGAATTCATCTCTGCAAGTGGATAAAAGATCAGTGTGGCAGAACGATCTGAGAGAATTTCAAAAGAGGTTAAAGGCATTAGAAGCAAAAGTAGCTCAAGACATTATCTTAACAGAAGAGCAGATAACAGCTCTAGAAGTAAGGAAGAAAAGAGGCCCATGGAGAAATTGAAACAGAACATCAGATACTTGGGTAGCCAAGATAGCTATTATGTGGGTACAAAAGGTATTGGACGAATTTACAAACCTTTGCTGATACCTACTCTAGAGTTGTCTTTTGCTAACAGAAAGGACTGCTAAGCAGCTGCAGAGACCTTCTCAATGATAGGTGATACCGTTTTTGATGAACAGAAAGTATCATTGCTACGCATGACGGATCGTGGTACAAGTACTTGGTAAGACCTGGAAAATCACGCTTACTAGCTGTATCGGGGTAGAAAATATTGATCATTCTCGAACCAAAGCTCATCCACAAACGGTATATGAAAGAGTTCCACAGAACTAGCGCGATGAATCTTTACAATATTATCTTCAGAAAGAAAATTTATACTTTGGCAGAACTTCAGCTAGTACTCCCCAACAATGTTGCAAATTTTTCTTTTCTTCTCCATTATGTCCAGAAGAGTCTGGTACTCTTTACGCAGAAACACTACGTTTACGTTCTCGCTAATTTCTAATTCACGTTCTGATAATACGTAATATGAAGTTATCCAGTCTGCGTTATCAAGGTTTGATGTAATATTGGAAGAAAAGTCTTCTAAATTGGTGACAACCAGAGTCAATTCCTGTTTTAATTTCTTTTGATCGAATATCCTTTTTTTCTCCTCTTCAATCGCTTTTAAGCTTTGTTTCATTGCTTTGACTCGTGGTTCAAATTCTTCTTGACTAATATATTCTTGAGCATAACTATCAATAAGTCTAGCAATACCTCGTTGTAATTTATTTTCTTGTTTTTCTAGTAAATCGCTTTTTTTATCCCACGATGATCTTTTAAACTCTGAAAGTTTACGTTTGTATTCTTCTAAAATTCTATTTGGATTTTTTCAATAAGTGTTTAACTCTTCCACACAGCTGTTTCCGCATCTGTACGAATGTGTTTTTATCGGAATTTTGTTACCTCAAAACGGTGGAATCCCTACCAATACAAGCGATAATATGCGTAATGATCAACTTTTTCTCCTCGTTTATTTCTTACAGGACTTCCGTAATATGCGTAACGACAACACTTGCATACAATTAAACCTGTGTAAATACTTCCTCCTCTTTCTCTTGTCCTGGCTATTTTTCACTAGTTGTTCTTGAACTATATCAAATACATCTTCGTTCATATATTTTGGCACTTTAACGTAAATCCAATTTGCTTTTCAACAGGATAATAGAGTAATTATCTTTCGGCTGTTCACAGAATGCCTTTGTGGTCTTATATGTGTAACTTTACACCTACTTTGTTTTATTAAAAGCTGCTTGTCCTTTGTAAGCAGGGTTTTTCTATACCCCAAATTACACTTCTACAGCACTTTTTTTCCTGTTCGTGTTATAATAGACATAGATTTTAATGCGACGAACACTTCCCCAATACTTGCCCTTTCTCTTCCCACCCACAAAATACTTTTCGAACAACATCAGCTTCTTCTTCGTTAATTTCAAAGCTTGTCCTACTCTGTACATTTATCATATAACGATAACCATAAGGAGCTCCTCCCATTACGCACACAACCTTTATTAGGCATAAATCTTTCCTCGACGACTTCGTTCCATAATTTTCGCACGTTCATATTCTGCTATCATACCTTGCATTTGTAACAGCAATTGAGATTCTGGGTTATCGTTAATCTCATAATTTAAAAAAACCGCTTCTGCTCCTGCTTTCTGAAATTCTTCAAGTAATATCATTTGATATGCATATTTTCTAGATAAACGATCAGGAGAATGAATGTAAATTTTATCAATTTTACCTTCTGCTACTCTATCACGTAATTTTTCTAGATTAGGACGGACTAAGTTAGATCCACTGTAGCCGTTATCAATAAATTTATACTCTCTCAATAATTCATACCCATCCACACTAATTTGCCTCTCTAAAGCTGCAACTTGACTTGCTATTGTGTTTTCCTGTGCTTGTTTCCCTGAAGAAACTCTTGCATATAAACTCACTGTTACCATTTGATCCTCCTTGAATCCCATTTTTATGTTTTAAGTTTTTTTGACTTACTTGCTTTGATGCCGCTCTTTCATAAGCATCTAACAAATACTTTTCTGCCAACCGGTTAGGCTCATAGCTACAGCTAATTTGCATAGCTAATCTCTTATTTCCCATGAACTTTCCTTGAAATAATATGTTCATATCATTCATTGAAGCTGATGGTTAATTGGTTGTTAGCGCTATAAATAAATGGCACCCTTGTTTTTGGGCACAGAAGTTTTCGAGAAATGCTTTTCTCTAATTTTATGTTTTTTGCAACATTGTTGGGGGAGTAATATCACCACTACTTGCGTGTGTAGCACTATTTGGATTAGAACAGAACATCAAAGAAGAGCTTAAGGAAGAACTGATTCAGTATGCGAAAAAGAAATATGGCAAAATATCTTGCAAACGTGCACAAAATTCAATGAGTGTAATTACGTACGCCGATGATTTTGTTTGTGGTTTTACATGAAAGCAAGGAACTTGTTCTGAAGGCAAAGGTTATAATTGAAAAATGGCTAAAACCCATTGGGTTAGAATTAAAGCCATCAAAGACAAGAATTGCGCATACACTAAAATCCCTAAATGGGGAAAAGCCAGGGTTTGATTTTCTTGGATTTTCAATAAGGCATTATCAAACATATCAAAATAAGAAAGGCTACAAGTTATTGATTAAACCAAGTCGTGAATCTATAAAACAGCATGGAATTACCGTTAAACATAAGCTTAGAGGATTAAGAGGAGCAACACAAGAGGCAGTAATTAAAGAACTAAATCCTATAATTAGAGGATGGAGCCAATATTACTTATCAGTAGTTGCAAGTAAAACCTTTAACTCAATGGGTAAGGTAATGTTTAGGAAACTATGGAAATGGGTGGTCTTCAGACACCCAACCAAAAATAGGGGCTGGATTAGAAGAAAATACTTTAAAAAGTATGGCAACGATAACTGGCGTTTTATGACAAATAACAAAATGTACCTTATTAAACATGGAGATTATGCTATTAAACGGCATGTCAAAGTGAAAAGAACTAAATCTCCTTATGATGGAGATTGGGTTTACTGGGGTAATCGTCTAAAGAAAATACCAGACAAATCACCAAGAGTAATAAAATTGTTGAAGTTACAACAAGGTAAATGTAGTCATTGTCAACTTTGGTTTAAAAATGATGATATCTTGGAAATACATCATATAGACCAAAACAGACGTAATAATATGAACAAAAATTTATCCTTGCTGCACGGACATTGTCACGATGAATTACATAGGAGGTGTGCATGAAAAGCACCAAATTAGAGAGAAGCCGGATGATGGGAAACTATCAAGTCCGGTTTCGAAGTCGAGTGGGAGAGGTGACTTTCCTCACTTAGATAACACTCACCAACTCAGTATCCAATCTGGATCCAAGTAGTCAGGGCACTGGGATGACACCCTTTCCTAGATGGAGATAAATTACAATGTTCGTACAGTTATGGAATTGCGCAACAGGCACAGTTTGACATAAAAAGCTTTGCTTTTTGAAATTTTGGGTTATACTTAACTTAAGATATTTCAGTAGGAGATTTATTATGAATAAAAAAGAAGTTTTAGAAATATTAGGCTCTAATCCAAGTGAATACGAAATTAGAAAAGCATATGGAAAATTAGCTGATGAAAATTTAGATGGAATTAATTCTCATGAAGATTTAAAGTTTTACTTATATACAGCTCTCTTTGAGCAGGATATAGCATTACTGACTGATGAAAATTTAGATGGAATTAATTCTCATGAAGATTTAAAGTTTTACTTATATACAGCTCTCTGTGGGCAGGATATAGCATTCCTCAAAAAGCTCTTTTCTAAGTTCAAGAGCAGTAAAGATGGAAAATTTGGTGACTATGTTAACGAAATGTATTTGGGCAGTTATTTACCATTACATTTTATTAGAATTCTTGAACGTAGTGAAATCGTAGAGCTACTGTTAAAACATGGTGCTAACCCTGATATAAAGAATAAGCAATCCGAGACTCCATTAATTAGAGCTTCCAATTCTGGATATTATAAAACTGTAGAAATACTTTTAAAATATAGTTGCTAGTGTACAAGATATATGAAGTTCCATTGCGTGAAAAGCCTTATAAGGGCATTATAAAATCGTAGAACTGCTTTTAAAACATGGCGCTGATCTTAATATACACAATATATTTAAACGCACTCCATTGTTTTACGCAGTGTGTTATCGTGGATATGAATTGAAAAAGAAAAAACTGTAGAGCTACTTCTGAAATATGGTGGAAATCCTAATGAAAAGATTTATCGCGGGAGGTCCATAGAATGTACTCCATATTTCGCTAATAATGGTATAATAAATTGCATTAAGACACTTGTTTTGCCATACGGTAGCGATGATAAAGTTAAAAAGTTAATGGCTGAATATGGTGGTGTCGATAGGCGCTATCTAGATGATCAAACAATATTAGCTTGTTCGTGTTTAATAGCAACAGGTCTCTCTATTTTATACGTTGCATCTCCTTGGTGCTATGTAACAGCAGCAGTGTTTGCACTTGCTGCATATTTTTTCATTAAAAATGCTGTGCATGCCGCATTTTTCACAAAAACAAAAGAACCTTCTCCTGAATTTGCTGAAGTTATTACTGAAAAAGTAGTAGATAATGTTGAGCTAAATGCCAAGGACAATAAAAGAATTGACAATGCATTAGCTTAATCACAACTGTACGAGAATTGTGATTTAAGAGCAATCTCCACCAAGAAAGGTGTCATGCCAGTGTCTTGACACTGGCATCTAGAAAAAAAAGAAGCTGGATCCCAGTGTCACGCACTGGGATGACAAAAAAAGGGGTGCTGGAATGATACCATTATAGAGTGAACCAGTGTCAGCTACTTGGATGATAGGAGAATGATGTCATCCAAGTAGCTTGACACTGGCATCCAGTTTTCTTTATAATTTCCTTTGTGAAAGAACAAAAGTGCTTATTTGTAACCATAGCTGGCTTACCAAATGCTGGAAAGTCTACATTAATTAACAGCATCATAGGCAAGAAAATTGCAATTGTTACCCCTAAAGTGCAAACAACAAGGACGCAAATAAGGGGTATTATTGCAATATGTAATGAAACACAAATTGTCTTTACTGACTCCCCAGGAATTTTCTCAGCAGAAACAAAACTTGAAAAAGCTTTAGTCAAATCTGCATGGTCAGCAATCAAGGGCGATGACATCACTTTGTTACTTGTTGATGTAAGCAATTATTTGAAAAATATAGAAAGAATTAAGACTATATTTATGCGGCTGCAGCGCACAAAAGGCAGATGCATTTTGGTTATCAATAAAACTGATTTGGTAAAAAAGCCAGAACTCAAGATGGCGCATGAGCATCTGAATTTGCTTTATAAATTTGAAAAGGTTTTTATGATATCAGCATTAAAGAATGATGGACTTTCTGATTTGATGAATTACTTGTCTGAAGTTGCATCGGTGAGCCCCTGGTTTTATGAAGAAGATCAAATAACCGATTCCTCAACAAATTTTTTATCAGCAGAAATTACGAGGGAAAAATTATTCTTGAATTTGCGTGAAGAATTGCCATATTCTACAGCTGTTATAACTGAACAACTTGAGGAAAAAAAAGATAAGAGTTTAGTCATCAAACAGATCATATTCGTGTTGAAAGATAGTCATAAAAAAATAGTGCTAGGAAAAGATGGCAGTAATATTAAAAAAATTAATATCAAAGCACGTGCTGAACTAGAAAAATTATTTGAGTGCAAGGTTCACCTCTTTTTGTTCGTAAAAGTGCGACCTTGGATCGACCGTCCGGAGGAGTATATAGGCAATGCTTAATTCTTTGTTAGTATTTGATATTGAAACTATACCGGATATAAATTCCTGCAAAAATTTACTCAATATTAGTGATGATAGTAGTGTAGAAGAGAAAAGGGATGCATTAACAAAATACCACCTGGAAATAACAAACGGGCAGAACCCTTTTCTGCGCGTCAGCCCTTCCACCAAATTGTAGTTATCAGTTTTTTACTTTGCAATATAAGCCACCAGAGCGGTTATGAGGTGTTCACACTGCAAGAAATAAGATCTGGAGGTACACTAAATTCCAGTGAAAAGGAGCTAGTGAAGGGATTTTTTAACTATATGTCGGAAAAAAGACCGAGATTAGTCTCGTTTAATGGGCGCACTTTTGATATACCGGTACTGAAGTATCGTGCTATGATCCATGGCATTCAAGCGGAATATTTTCACAAAGCTGGCGATAAGTGGAATAGCTATAATCAAAGATATAGTAGTGATTGGCATTGTGATTTACTTGAAACCCTCTCTGATTTTGGAGCCTCTGCAAGAGTAAAAATGAACGAAGTTTGTGCAGCATTTAATCTTCCTGGTAAGATTGGAGTTGATGGGTCACAAGTTATGGGCTTATACGATAGCGGCAAAATACAAGAGATTCGAGATTATTGTGAAACAGATGTGGTTAATACTTATTTAATTTACTTGAGATTCATGTATCATCAAGGAAGAATTACTACAGAAAGCTATAATAAGAGCATAGAAGAGCTACTTTTGGAATGCGAAAAAAAAGAACACCTAAAAAAATTTAAAGAAGAGTGGGAAATAACTTGTGGTGGAAATTTTGTATCCGTTCAGCGGAGCGGTAAAATAAAAAGTGGACAAGTAGTGCTAAAAACATAATATCACAAGTAGTATGTGTGGTAAATATGTCTGATGTACTAGCTAGTCTTCTCAAGCTCTGTGAAAGCTTTAAAATAGAGATAGAGCAACTAAAAGCAGAGATAAAGAGGTTAGAGATAGAAAACGAAAATTTTAGATCTGAGAATAAGGCGCTAAGAATCGAAAATGCTGAATTGCAGGAAAGACTAGGACTGAATTCTCAAAATTCATCGATACCGAGCTCAAAAGAGTTATACAAGCTAAAGAAGAAAAAGAAAAAAAGTGACAGGAAAATAGGGGCACAGATTGGGCATGAAGGAAAGTATCGCCCTAAAATGGAAGCAGATGAAGTGGTGAAAATAGAGTTATCCAATACTTGCGAGTGCGGAGGAGAAATTGCGATATCGAAAGAGCCATACATTCATCAAAAAGTTGATTTGCCAGAAATTAAGCCTTATGTTGTGGAATACCAATTACAGCATGGCCGCTGTTGCAAGTGTGGAAAAAGAAGCAGGCTACCAGAAGGTATTACTGCGGATACATTTGGTCCAAAAGTTAAGTCAACAATCGCGGCGCTGAGCGGATTTTACAAGAACTCGAAAAGAGAAGTAGCAAATATTATAAAAAATATTTTCAACCTGGACATCAGTGTTGGTAGCGTGTCAAATAGCGAGGGTAGAGTTGCAGAAAAATGCCAAGAAGCGTATGAGCAAATAGAGCAAGAAGTAGGTAAAAGTGAAGTTCTGCATATCGATGAAACGAGCCATTATAACAAAGGTAAACTCGCTTGGTGCTGGATGTTTGCCAGTAATACAGCAAGTTTTATAAAATTGACAGAGTCAAGAGGAATGAAGGTTTTACAAAATAGTAAATTCTGCAATCGCAATAGCTTAGTAGTAACCGACAGGTACGCAGCATACAACTACTTTGCCGATAAAAACAGGCAAATCTGCTGGGCTCATTTGATACGAGACTTTGAAAGGTTAGCGCATAGTTGGAACATTGAAGTTAAAGTTCTCGGTTGTTATTTGAGAAATGTTACCATTGAGTTGTTTGCGCTAAAAAAAGCTCTACTGAAAAATGAGATAGATGTTTTTAGATTTACCAGACGTGCCAGAAAATTGCGAAAACGTACAAGGTATTACTTGAAGGAAATATCTCGTTTACTACCTGAAGCAATTGGAGCTTCTCGAGTTGCAAAAAATATTTTGAAATCTGAAAGAATGATGTGGAATTTTTTAGATGACCCAGAAAACATTCCGCTGACAAACAACCATGCTGAACAGCAGATACGGCATTATGTCGTTTACCGCAAAAATTCGTATTTTACACAATCACAGCGAGGAAACACATTCCTTGAGCGGATAATTTCGTTATACTTAACATGGAAACAAAGGGGCCTCAATCCTTTCCAAAACCTTCTATCTATTGTTTCTTAAACCACTCTCCTGAACGGATACAAATAATTTATGTTAACTAGCTAAAGATCTTAGGTTTGCCAACATTCCGCTACGTGTTAGCGGCTGAGAGACCGCGAATAAATCCATAACTGTACGAACATTGTGATTTGGGCCTACCAGAAGGGCAATGCCTCTTATCCAAGTACCCTCTTCTTATCATTCCAGTGCTTGACACTGGAATCCAGTTTTCCATATAATATCATCAAAAATGTTTATTTTCTAGCTACTTTTATACTTACCAACTCAGTATGCTTACTTACAATTAAAATTCCTGGATCCCAGTGTCACGCACTGGGATGACACCCTCCTGATGGGCCAAAATCATAACGTTCGTACAGTTATGGAATAAATCGCAGTATGACGTAGGGCTGCACTAGCTATATAGGATTACCACGATGGATTTTTAAGATCATTTACGGCCTTCTTAATATCTTCAGCCTTGAATATCGCCGATCCCGCAACTAAAATATCAGCACCTGCTTTTATTATATCAGCTGCGTTAGAAAAGTTAATTCCACCATCTACTGAAATTTGTGTTTTAAGATTACGCTCCTGTATCATTTTTTTTATAGTAGATATCTTGTTCAACTGTGAATGAATAAATTCCTGCCCTCCAAAGCCAGGGTTGACTGTCATAATCAGCACAATATCTAGCTCATGTATTATGTATTCAAGCACACTTGGGGAAGTTGAGGGAACAATTGAGACTCCAGCTTGAATCGTTTTTTTTGCGTCGTTTACATTTTTGTATGACTTTATCTTTCTTATCAACCTCTCAAGGTGTATCTCTGCTTCTGCATGTACAGTGATAATATCAGCACCAGCATTTATAAAGCTTTCAATGTGGTTACCAGGAGATTTGACCATTAAATGCACATCAAAAGGAAGATTGCTATATTTACGTATTGCAGAGACAACGCTAGGACCAATTGTAATATTTGGAACGAAATTCCCATCCATAACGTCTATGTGTATGTAATCTACACCTAAATCGCTAATTTTTCTTACTTCTTCTCCTAATTTTGCAAAGTCTGCTGAAAGTATAGAAGGTGCAATTTTAATACTCATGAGCTGTTTTTTACTAAAAAATAACTTACTTTTAAAACTCTGTCACCCTAATACTATTTGCATCATCTGAGTAGCTATAGGAACCGGATACCGATATCGGCGATGGTTTATGCCTATTTAACTAGATCTTAAATTAGATAAAAAAAGGTAGTCTTGATAAAACTTATTTACAACAAGTTTTTTTACATTTGGATTTTCTGTTTGTTCTTTTTTGTACCCTAATTTATAGCTTATTGAATCCTTATATGAACTGATCGTTTTGTATGCTTTGTTCATCTCTCTAGGAAAGATGCCATTAGCAATTACGACGCATAACCCTGTAGCTGTTGCAAAAGCTAGAGTGGTAAATGCTAGATTTTGTAAAAAATTCCTTCCACTAACTTTTTTTTCCTGTATATTAGCAGAGTGCGATTTGTTTGACACTTCTTCTAGATATTTATGCCATATGTGATTGCAGTTCGTACATTTTACCTTTCTTCCAGACGCGCCAATTTGCTTAGGAGATACTAAGTAAGTTTTAGTACAACTATTACATTGTATTTTCATAGCACTTACATATAAAGTAGTAACAAGCTCAAATGATACAGAGCTACAAATTTAATATCAATATATATATAACAAATGGAAGGTTTGCAACTAAAAAAAACACAGAGTGAGATAGAAAATATTTGGAAAAATAGAGAAAAATTTAATGACTGTAATCTAAAGAAAACAGCAAGAATAGCAATTAAAGAGGTAATTGAGCTCCTTGATAGTGGCAAAATTAGAGTAGCAGAAAAGCTATCAAGTGGAGAATGGGTAGTACATAAGTGGATAAAGCAAGCAATATTATTACATTTTCTCACTGAAGAAAGCAAAATAATAGACAATACCAATTGCTGGTTTGATAAGATCGGTAACAAGTTTAGTGAATGGAATGAGGAGAAATTTCGCCGGTTAAAAATTAGAGCAGTTCCTGGGTGTTTTGTTCGCCGATCTGCTTATATAGGTACAAATGTTGTTCTAATGCCAAGTTTTATCAACGTTGGTGCATATGTTGATTCAGGAACAATGATAGATACCTGGTCAACGATTGGTAGCTGTGCGCAAATAGGAAAAAACTGCCATATTTCCGGTGGAGTGGGAATAGGTGGAGTCCTTGAGCCTATTCAAGCTTCACCTGTCATTATAGAAGATAATTGCTTTATTGGAGCACGTAGCGAGGTAGCCGAGGGTGTGGTAGTGAGAGAAGGATCAGTCCTTGGCATGGGTGTGTTTATTGGAGCATCAACAAAGATTATTGATAGAGAAACTAGCGAGGTATTTTATGGCGAAGTGCCACCTTATTCTGTAGTGATACCAGGGTCTATTCCATCTAAAAATAACATTTCAACCTATTGTGCAGTCATAGTAAAAAAAGTGGATGAAAAGACGAGATCGAAAGTCTCTATAAATGAAATATTGAGGGATTAAACTATCTCACTGCTTGTCGTCACTTTTTTTATCATTATTACTAACCACAGTAATGGCATACGTGCATAGCTCTGAGAAAGAGACTCCATTTTCTTGAGATAGTTTATATAATTTTTGTAGACTTTCTTTTACTTTATTAGGGATATTCCCTCCACGTTCTTTTACAAGCCAAGAATCTTGATGATGAATTGGATGAGCATCACTTTTTGGATTTCCTATATATATTGCAAAAGGTGAACTTTGCCCTTTGAAGTCACATTGTACAGTAAATTTTTTTATAGATTCAGCCATCTAAAGACCTCTACTTTTCTTTTTGGTCGATTTTATAGCAGGTGGAAGAGGTGGTTTCTTTATAAAATCTTGTCTATTGACAACACTTTCTTTACCTTCCAAAGCTCGGCGAACATCAGCTCTGCTTAATTGCGACTCTTTTGCTACCTTCACTCCATGCTTTGCCATAATATTAGCATATGCTAGTACTTTTTTTACCAATGCTAGATCACCATCTAGCATTTGAACTAGCACTTGAAACACTTCCGCTAAAGTTAGCCCATCAGCATTTATAACCTTGTTTTCTATAAAATTGACAGCTTCTTCAAATTTGTATTCAATACTATCATCTTGAGCTATAAGGGCAACATAATCGGTGTTTTTGTCGTCCATAACTGAAGCACTATTACTCACAAACTTAAGTGTATACTATATATATAAATACTCTACTATTTTATATTATGGCACGCTATAGTTAAACATTTATTAATAACATGCTCACTTATATACACGAATTAATTGACAAAAGTCAAGGATCAATATCCATCAGTGATTTCATGAATGCCGTTTTGTACCATGAAAAATACGGCTATTATACGAGTAGATTACCACTTGGTAAGGATGGTGATTTTACTACTGCACCTGAGATCAGCCAATTATTTGGTGAAGTAATTGCAGTTTGGATAATGCATACATGGGAAAAATTAGGAAAGCCATCAAAATTTTCTCTAGTTGAACTTGGGCCAGGCAAAGGAACACTCATTCACGATATAATAAGAGTCACTAAAAAATACAGCAGCTTTTTTAATTCAATATTGATCCACTTAGTTGAAATAAGCCCTACTTTACGGAAGATACAAAAGGAAAAATTAAAAGGCTTAGATGTTAATTGGCACAAAAATATTGACGGTCTACCAGAACAACCAACCATTTTTTTAGCAAATGAGTTCTTTGATGCTCTTCCGATAGATCAGTTTGTATATCGTGATGAGGGGTGGTATGAAAATATGGTGACAAAACAAGATGATGGCAGTCTCTTGGTGTCATGCCAGTGCGTGACAATGGAATCCAGAAAAAAAGAATCATGGATTCCAGTGTCAGCTCCTTGCATGACAGGGAGTTTCGATGGTGCAGTGGTGGAAATATGTTCAACTGGAGTTGAAATATTAAAAAAACTTGAGAAGAAGATACATAATAATAAAGGAGCTGCTTTGATTATAGATTACGGTTATGTATACCCCGCGTATAAGAGCACTTTGCAATCGATAAAACAACATAAGTATGCTAATTTTCTTGAGAATGTTGGTAATAGTGATATTACCGCACTTGTAAATTTTCAAGCATTAAAAGATTCATTAAAACACGTAGATTGCGAGATTTTAACTCAAAGAGAATTTTTATATCTTTTTGGCATAAAAGAAAGAACTCAGGCTTTAATGAAAAGCGCAAGTGATGAACAAAAGAATAGGATCTTTAGTGAATTCTTAAGGTTGACTGAAAATATGGGCACTCTTTTTAAAGCAATGCTATTGATAGTATAGCTAAAATAATTTATGTTATTGGGAATGTTGTAACAAAATTAGGTATATTGGTACATACCTAAGTGGGGTAAAAGGAGGCTGACATAGCAGGTTTTATACTATTCTAGAAGTGATATACGGAAAAGGGGGGATTCGAACCCCCGACATATTTTCATATGTGCACGCTTTCCAAGCGTGTGCTTTAGACCACTCAGCCACCTTTCCATGCTTATTCATAATATTGAAAATTGTACTGCTAAACAATATAAAAACCTGGTATATAGGGTTCACCACGAAAATTTACAGTATTGTTAAACTTGCTTCTGCAAGTTGGAAATGTTTTATCGCAACCTGCAAGTATTGAATATTTATCTCCAGCAGAAATTTGGTATGGAGGCGAAGTAAACAACGTAACTACTTTATTTTTATATTCTTTTACTACACCTTCAAACGCTGTTGAGCCAAAGAATTTCACTACTCCGTGCTTATAATATTCATCACTCTCAGTTAAATTCGTGTCTTCAAATCTTCTTTCATCTATTACTTTAGTGATTGTACTTATTTTACTAAATTTTTTAGTATCGGCTTTACATTTATCATCGCAAAATTGTGCTCTGCATGCAGGAGAGTATAATTCTGCTATGCTTCTCTCAAGCTTTGCTGAAAGCCCTCTAATTTCAACAATAAATCTTCCACTACTTAATTTCACTTTACCAAAAGTTCCTGAATGTAGATTCATTGTCCCCTGGGTCAAGTCTTTATAATTCACAAGAAATATCTCAATATTTGCAAAGTCGTACTTTCCTGATAAAACATCTTCTTCTTTAATATCAACACTATTTAATATCCCTTCAATTTCTAGATTATCAGTTTTTAAATCGCTGTTTAATATTATACTACTGGCTGTAAATCCACTTGAAGATTTATATAGTATATTATCAATATTTAAATCTTCATCATAGTCAGTGAATCCCATTACTTCTCCACCTGCGAGCTTTAATTTCCAGCACGTAGCGGTGGTAAGTAATTCTCCAGCTAAATGATTTTTTAGTGTGGTTTGCATAGGGGCCTCCTGCTTAATTGATTAAATTTGAAAGTAGCTATACGGCTAGTAGATAAGCCAGTGTGTTCTTTTCCCGTCATCTGAGTAGCTATAGAGTGTCATCCCAGTGCGTGACACTGGGATCTAATTTTACCTGACTATGTTATCATATAAATCTACCCAATTTGGATTTTCTTTTTCGATCAAATCAGTCTTCCATTTTCTTTTCCAACTTTTTAACAGTCTTTCTCTATTAAGAGCTGAATTTATATCTTGAAATTCTTCAAAATGAACTAATTTATGTACATTGTATTTTGATGTAAAGCCAGAAATAACTTTACTCTTATGTTCCCAGATTCGTTTAATCAGATTTGATGTTATACCTGTATATAAAGTTCGATTATTCTTGCTTGCAAGTATGTAAACGTAATAATTTTGCATATAACTTAGATCCCAGTGTCACGCACTGGGATGACAGGAGAGAGGACACCATATGTTTATTTGATCGACAAATAAACACTGAACATCAACAGACAAGAATACACCACAGTTAACTGTGGTGTGTACTGGCTGGTTAGAAAGAAAACTTCACACCAGTAAGAAGGAGAATTCCTTGGTTAGAAGGTGCCTCTTCTGTGGTACTACCTGCTTTTGTAATCTTATGATTTGCGTTTTGTTTCTCGTTAGTCATAAAATAATGGAGAGCTGCGTAAGGAACAAATTTGCTCTTACTGCATGCAGGAGATAGATCATATTGAACGCCAAGTGCACCATCATGAAGCATATCTCCATCATTCATTCTGCTACCAAAGTACGTCAAACTTGTGTAGATATTCTCATGTTGATAACCAGCTCCTACAGTCCAATACATGGTATCTATACTATCTTTACCAAATTGAGCTTCCAGTCCTTTCACTCTTTCACCATCAGTAGGATCGTTACTATCAATTCCGTATAGGTATCACCAACTAATTTTTTAATACACTTCGGTTGACCAGATTTGCCCAAATATGCAAAAGAAGCAGCAAATTTTACGCCTTGATCTTCATTAATCTTATAATCAGCGCTTACACCCAAATTAACACCCATCAGGTTATTGTACTCTACATATTCATCATAAACATGCTTATCTTGATTTGATTGTTTTGGCCAGCCATACTCACCAACTGCAGAAGTTTTAACTTTTATGTTATGTTTATCAAAGTCATATTCATATGATGCACCAGCACTTACTATGTGCTCATAGTCTGGACCGACATGCTTTATCTCTTTTTTATGCTTTAGCACCTTAGTACCATTTTCATCCTCCTCAGAAGGAATTGTTTCTTTTACAGTAAACAAGCTACTATCATAACGAGGTGCATAACTGATGCCAAACCTTGCGCCCATATAATTTGGTGAGTAGTAAGCAACTCTAAACGGCAGTGTAGTCATAACGCCTTTGTTATATTTCCCTGCCATGCGGAAAGAGAATTTTTCACTTTCACTCGAAAAACTTTCAGTGTAAAGACGTGGTGTTACATAAAATGGAAAGCTTGCAGCGCTTCCTTCTAAGTTCACTTTTCTGAACCAGTCACTATCTGCAGCTCCGTCAACAGTTGCAATTCTTGTTGCATCAAGTCTCATCAGAGCCTCAGGACCAAATTGATAACCAAGCTTCACATCACCATATTTTGAGTTAACAAACACATGCGCACTTCTGCCTTTTGCAGCATAAACACCCTGTGAAGCTCCCTTACCTTCGGTCACTGGAACATGAAACTGCACGTCAGCACCATAAAGAAGACCTAAATCTTCATTCTTATTTTCTGCTCTGAGGTGCAATATCGCATCAGCAATCATACCCATATTATCGCTATAGTCACCGATATTTCCTATTCCCGCAGGGAACACTGGATTTGCTCCTTTTACCTTATCCTTATCATCCTCATAATAATTTATAGATTTGCCAGGCATAACGTCGTATCGTTTATAATCTGTGCCACTTGGCCCTGCTTTACCATAACCTTGAGCATCAACAACACCGCCAAAAGTTATTCTTAAATTACTTTGCCCTTGATTAGTGTCGATAATATCAACTCCACCAACTGAGACAACAGGACTTGCCTTACCTTTTTCCTCTGTATTTTGATTAACAATTTTTACATTCTTCTTTACATCTTTAGCTTCAACTTTAGCATTCTTAGTTTTAGAAACCTTAGTTTTTGAAACTTTACCTTTTTCTATATTAGAATTCTTAGCATTTAGAGCTTTCGCTTTTGAATCCTCTATAAGCTTTGCTTTTTTCTCATTTGCTAGCCTGATCTCCTCTTTTTTCTTAAGCTCTTCAGCTTTTTTTTTTGGATCAGCATTACATATTCTGTCCATCTTTTCTTTCAGTTTTTTATTTGATGTTTTCATAACTTCTGTTTTTCCAGAAGTTTTTGTGCTCTCTTGTTTTTTTATTTCCTTCATACTCTCATCAGGAAAGTCAGCTGCAAAACTGCTGAAAGAACACAAAGTTAATAAAGAAACTAGAGCAGTTCTAGTATAAAGAGATTTTTTCATGAAGTGCCCCCAAAAAATTTCGAAATCATTGTCTTAAATGTAAATATATAAAAATGTTGAAAATTCAACTTAAAGCAATCTTATAGCGAAAACAAAAGTAAAATGCAACACCTTAAAAACAACTTTTTTAATATGCCTAACGTGTATATTAACCAAAATTTAGTACAGAGGTTCGCTTGCTAGTGCATTATAACTCTACTATTTATTCTATGGAAGTAAAATTTTTTTATTCTAACAATAGTAATTGAAAGGAAAAGAAACTATAGCTATGTTAAAAAAATAAATTATGAAAAATACTATTGACAATAATATCAATCTACATTATAGTTAAATAAATTGTTTGGCTGATAGTAGATTGAGGTAGTTATGGATTTTAGTTTTTTACGCAATTGGTTTACCACAAACACTAGTGTAGGTGATGTAAGCTCAAAGTTAGACAATGCTGAACAATCAAACTCTTCTTTAATAGGGGACAACATAGAAAAAGACGATGCATTTGAGATTATTGAAGATTACGAATTTATAAACCCTCGTGACCCAAATGAAATACATTCTTTACCTTCTTCTCACCAGATAGATGAAAGTATTGTAGAAATTGCAGGGTTTAATAAAGAGAAATTATTAGAAATGAGTAATTTCTCTAAAATAAGCTATGGTGATGACGACAATAAGTTAAGTGAAAAAAGATGCAACACCTTAGCTGAAGAAGTATACAAAACTGGATTTGAAGTTACTACGGAAGGTTATGAAATTATTCCATCCCCTGAAAAAATGTATAAAACTAGAGCTGAACTTACTAAAGAAGGTTATGAAATCATTCCATTTGGTAATAGCTTTGAAAAAGATGCTGGTCATGTTTTCATAAAAGGTAAAGAAATAACAATAACTTACCATGGTACTCGCTTAAAACATGGTTTATGGGGCTTAAATGATCTAATCACTGATCTAAATGCATCTTTTACTACTTCAGAACTTTTACCTGACGGTGGAAGAATTCATCGTGGTTTTTATAATTCGTTTACGGATTCATGGCCTGATCTTTATCGCATTTTGAAATCTCATGCTGAAAAACAAGGATCAGAAATCAAAGATTTTAAAATCAATCTCACAGGTCACAGTATGGGAGGGGCGATTGCTAAGATAGCTGCTTTATGTCTTAATAAAACAGAAAGAGCTGAAGATATTCATGTTGCAACTTTTGGTGATCCAAGAGTTTTTGACCTTACTGCTAGTAAATTTTATAATGACGTTCTTCAAGAAAAAACCATTAGAGTAACTCAACATAGACAAGATCCAGTGCCAGCAGTATCACCTGGTCTTTTTGGTTATGCTCATGTAGGTGCACAATTAAGAATATCAGCACCGGAAGGATATTCTTTTCATAAAATAGATGGTTATCATGAAGCTGTTAAAGTAATGGATGAAAGTGATTTCAAGTCAAACAATAACGTATCTCTCTTTTACTATCCCGTTAGGGCATTAAGTCGAATTAACTCTGCAGTTTTAGGTAATGCTCAATATTACGCTGCCAATGCAGTAAATTATATTTTTGGTGGGTCAAATTTTTTTGAAGAAGTAAAAAATAAAAATTCTTCTCAGATTGAACAAGTAGAAGTTGAGCAAAGCAAGATAGCACAATCTATTATAATGGGTGGATAGCTATTATTATGGAGCAATCTAACAATTGCTCCATTAACATT
>BMAW01006461.1:0-22504 GCA_019974015.1 Nephila pilipes | reverse complement strand
AAAACAATGTTTTATCAGAACACGAAACTCGGTTTTTTCCATTTTTTAAACAAACTACAAAACGACTTTACTCCAACCTCGATAACTCAGCTGATTCTGGTCCGATCGACTTAAAATGTTGACACGTTTCAAGCAAAGGTTAGTACTCTAGAAAGACCTGGTTATTGGTTTACTACGAGCGCCATCTCTGGGTTAGTCGCGGAACTTATTGATCCATATGTTACTTAGCAATGATATACAATCCCTTTCATCATAGAACAATGTAGAATCATTAAAAATCCACGTCATGCTCACTGGAAATTATATCCGAAATACAAAGAATTTGCAAAAGAATATCTAAATTCATATAACTAGTGTACAGATCTAAAAATAATAAGGTTATAACTTTTTTTGGTCAAATTAAATTAAAAATAAAACTTTAAAGCTTATAAAGTTATAAATATTTAATATAACCAGTAAAAACACGAATTATATGTTGTCTACTGTGGAACTACTACTATGCTTTTTAATGCATTGTGGTGCTTGTCTATTACTCGATTCGTTTGTCATTCTCTCGTAAACACCCTGTACTTTCAGGTAAATTGAAACAAATAACACCGCTAAAAAACGAGTTTTTTGAACATGAGATTTCTTTCAAACTTCATACACTTTGAATAACATAATTTTTATATATTAAATTTTAAGAGCAAAAGGGAACGTTGATTCAAATTTAATTTATTGAATAATTCTTTTTTTAATAGTATATTTTATTACTTGACGTTTATTAAATTTACCATCTGAAATAAATAAATTTAAAAATTCTTTGCTCAATCAAGCATTATGTTAAACAATTAAGCTACATGTAATTAAAATTAAAGTAAGTTATAAATTATGTTACGTAATTGAATATATTTAAGCTACATGAAATTAAAATTTAATCAAACGATAAATTATTAAACGACACATTTGGTGACTTTGAGAGAAACTTGGAGTAAAATTTAATCCCTTAAGTAATTAGTTTTAATCAATTAATTTTTATTAATTATAATTAAACTATTGTATTGTCATTCAAAACGACAATATATAGAAAATTTCAGCTCAATAGAGTGCTTTAAATAATTAGAAAAAAGCCTTTAAAGTTTCGACCCAGACAAAGTTATTATGTGAGTTAAGAGATACCTATTAAAAATAGTAATATTATGCACGAGGGTGGTTCGAAAAATATTTGTACTTGAAGACAGATGTCATCATTAAGGTAAAATGTTGTTACCAATGAGTACTTTTATTTGTCAAACGGAGTTGAAACGAATTTGGCATTGATTCATAAGTTAGCAATGATTTGGTGTCCTTTGCGTACAAATCAAAGTTTGAATCACCCCGCCAATTTGCGCTGAGTTTTGACAGTTGGTGATGAATGGATTCATCATTATGCTTCAGAAATCCAAGGAAAAACAAACGTTTGTTAGCTTCCGGTGAATCTTTTCCAAAAAAGGCGAAGACAGTCTGATCAACCAGAAAAGTTATGACGAAGAAAAACACGTCATGATCACGAATACGAGTAATTGAAACCTAGTGGGACTATCTAGTTAGTTATGATGCTGATTAAAAATAAACCATTTTCGATTATACAAACGCCATCTCCTGGATTTTCATAGGACTTTTGAAAGACCCTTTTATTATTTAAAAAAATTTGGCTAGCAAAAAGTTCGAAAATAGAATTTCAAAATTCTGAAAGAACTTACTACTCCATAGAGGAAGTATTAGTATTTCAGTTTTTCACAAAATGGGTTTTTGATATTCTGGTACACTTTCCGCAAAATCCACTGCATCGATATTACTCGTATTTTACTTTCTATAACACTATGGAATGAGGTTATTTCATAAACATTAATCTTATTTTTTAAGCAAACATTAAAAAAAATTAAGTATTGCCTAACATTTGTATACAAATTATGCAAAATTTGATTCCTAAAATAATAATAATATTAATTTTTTTTTAATTCATAATTTTATATTCAGTTTGTAGAATATTATGTTAATAAGCACAGTGCAAATTTTTACTGCTGTAAATGCAGTGGAACGTATGCATTGAGTACATTATGGTATGTGCTAGATGTGGCCATTAAATAACGGGACTGACGCTGTAAAATATTTTATTTTGTTGGCATATTTATTTGCTTATTATCACCTTTAATAAAAGATCCTCTTCTATTTCTAAAATGTTCCGTGCGCATTTTCCATTGTTCGAAAGAATGCTGGAAGTCTTCTTTCAGCTTCTACAGGATGCGAGCCACTTTCGTTTTCACAGCTTAAATGGACTCAAATCTTGTTCCTTTTAAAGCAGTTTTCACTTTAAGAAACAAGGTTCAATATCCGGCGATGGTCTAACCATGGGATGCTGTATTGGCTAGAAAGCTCATAACAGACAATTGGCAGGAACCGGCCAATTGTCTTGGTAGAAAAAATTGTCTTGCGGATTCTTTATCATTTTTTATAGTCTCAGAAATCGCACGAGAGGCCCTGAATTCAAAAGAGAAGGCTCTAAGCTATACAGCTGTCCGTCACTGGCCTTTGACGCATGCGTACTTCTTCTGTAGCAGCGTCAATCTCGTTATTTAATAACCACACCTGGAACATGACTTACAAATTTAAGTCAGCTATTGATTATTAAATGAGCATACATAATTTTTATGCACGTAAAAATTATGTTTTTTCCTAAATATATAACTATATATAATCATGAAAATTTTCCAATCTCAAATATGACTCTCTATTGCATTTTGTTTAAAAAAAATAAGAGTTATTTAAACATGGCATAATATAAGCACGTTACCTTGTCTGAAGTGTCTCAGTCAACATATGTCAAATTCTGTTGTACTTAATATTTGACACAATTTTTGGAGCAATATAACATGAATTTCAGATAACATCAAGGTTACTTAAAATAAATTACAACATAAGATCCAATTAAATAAATCCTATAATTGGTATTTTAATAATTGTTAATTATTGCACGGGTTTCTTATTTGTTTGTGATTCATATACTTTCGCATCAGATACAATTTCTCTTCCTTTAGGTTCATTTAAAACGAATTTCTGAGGTTTTCTTCTATTCTAAATTGAAAAGATTTTGTTTAAAAAAAAAATAAGAGTTATTTAAACATGGCATAACATAAGCACGTTTTTCTTTGTCTAAAGTGTCTTTGTCACCATATGTCAAGTTCTGTTGTACTTAATATTTGGCACAATTTTTGGCGCAATATAACATGAATTTTAGATAACATCAAGGTTACTTAAAATAAATCACAACATAAGATCCAATTAAATAAATCCTATAATTGGTATTTTAATAATTTTTAATTATTGTACAGGTTTCTCATTTGTTTGTGATTCATATACTTTCGCATCAGATACCATTTGTCTTCCTTTAGGTTCATATAAAACGAATTTCTGAGGTTTTCTTCTATTCTAATTTGAAAAGATTAAATTATTGAGTGATTTAAACAGAAAGTTTAAAATTACTTACATTTGCATAACGAGTATAATGTAATGCTTGTTTATGATTTTTAATGAATAGAAGCTGCTATTGTTTTGCGAAAATAATTTCTAATTTCACTTAAAATGGAACATAATCATAAAAAAAGGTGGTTTCAGCTTTAGCAAAACAAGAAATTTTGATACAACTTAAATTCAGTTTTCCAGATAAAGGGTTTTCAGGACCTTTCTTAAATTTTTTGCAAAAATGTTGTGAACCTGATATTGCTTAGGACTTAAGATATGCTGTAAAGATCTTTTTTTTTTATTCTTATAAAATAAATTTAATACTGATTTGATTCCAAAAAAAATTACTGTTATGTGAAAAAATGGGCAAATTCATATCAAAATAATTGAGTCTACCAAGACAACATGTTCGAGTGGTGAGAACGTTAGGAGATTTTAAAATATTATATCAATTGCCCTTAATTCTGAATTAAAATTGCGATCAATTAAAATCTATAGCAATTTTACCTCGGAAATCTCTGTGCCATTATTTAAATATAATTCCCAAAGTTCATCTTCATGTACTTGAGTTTATCGCATTGTTTGAATAATTAAGAAATAACCAAAATATATTGGAATCAAATCTATTCTGCGTATCATTCTATCTCTATATACATAGTGTTACTATCTAATATTGATTTGTTTGATATCAGTATATCATAGATTGAAATCAATCACAGTATCGAGAGTTTTTCATTATTTTTTGGCGTATCTTTTATAACTTTTTTTATAACTGCTAAAATAATAGAGATATAAACTTAATTTTCATTTATTGTTCTTAGACTTATCTACATACTTATCCTCCAGGTGCATTTCTCCGATAGTTTCTTGATCTTTTAAAGGCCGTCATTGTACAGCTTAACCAATTGAAATCTATCTTATCTATGTCAGAGTTAATTCAATACACGGCTTTCTGAAGCCAATCAAATCACATAAATAGCATTAATGTACAACATTATGCACACAAAGAACAATCAATTCACACCATAGATTTTATACAGATATGTCAGTTACTTTTTAATAATAATTAAGATTTTGTGGTACACACATATATATATATATATACACTACGGCTATTCAGAATATAAGGAACGTTTCCATCTGACGTCGCTATGCACGCGCCGAACACGTATATTTTGGTGTCTGCGTGCTCGACATCTCAGTCGGTGTCCAGCCATCACAACGGGAACATTTGAACGCTGCCCGTTTGTTCGATATTCAAATTTAAAATGAGCGCTGCAATTGAAAATCCCGCTAGTTGTGAGGTGCGGTCTGTGATACGGTTTTTGTTGGCAAAAACCCTAAAACCTATGGAAATTTACCGGCAAGTGTGTGAAGTGTACGGAAACTACGCAATAAATGAAAGCTCAATCTGGAAATGGTGCATTCAGTTTAAAAATGGCCGAACTAACGTTCACGATGAAGAGAAGAGTGGACTCATTGTAACTGACGAACTTTGTGCTAAAGTTGATGATAAGATTCGTGAAAACCACCGTTTCACAATAACGGAGCTTTCGCTTAGTTTTCCACAAGTTTCACGGACTTTGTTGTTTGAAATTGTCACACAAAAGACAGGCTACCGCAAATTTTGTACAAGATGGGTGCCAAAATTGCTTACAGACCACCATATAGGTCAGCGAATGGGGGCAGCCTTGACATTTCTGGAGGCCTACGACAGACATGGTGATTCATTACTGGATCGAATCGTAACTGGTGACGAGACGTGGGTAAAACGACAAGGAGCTGCGGTTGCGCGTCACTGAGTAGCTGAGATCGCAGGAGGCAGAATTCTATGACGAAGTAATTTCAAAGCTTGTCCACCGCTATAAGGGCCTTAAGTTGTTTGGTGACTATATAGAAAAGTAGAATTTTAGTCGCTCTTTCTGATGTATATAATAAATTTATCTTCTTGTACTTAGTTTCTTTTTAATTCCAAAACGTTCCTTACTTTCTGAATAGTCCTCGTATATATATATATATATATATTCTCAAATTTCCTTTTAAATTTAATGATCTAATTTTTCCCATACTTTTAGTGAAATCATCTTTTCTGATACAAATCTGGCTGAGCTTCTAATCTGCAAATATGGTAACGCGCTTTTTATTTACATGAATCAGATTATTTTAACTGCTTCATTCATAGGGAAATTTCCGTACAGACCTTTTGTCAGCAACTAAAATATATAAAGATGCTTAAATCAACAGCCACGTGAGCTGAATAAAACCTTGCATAAATTTCCAAACAGAGAAAGTTTCTATTTCTATCGCTTTAGCCAAGAAAGCAAAAAGACACACGTGACGTCCGTAGTTTTAAAGATGAAACTTTTCTTGCTCTTTAAATACGAAAGCGAGTGGATGCACATCTTCCGCTATCGATATGTAAATGCCTCTCTCTCGTAATAAAATAATACACTTATTAAGTTATGAAGTACTTAAATTTTCTCTATTGTGCTAAGTACTGAAAAATTTGTTTTGTTAATTCTTTATAAATATATCCGGGTTTTTTTTTCGATAACTTACAAAGGATGATTTATTTTTCTAATTAATAGACATATTACGAGACTATTTTATAAATGCCTAAGCATTACTTTCCTCACCATCCATTTTGAAACAGTATTTACATAATCACTAATCAACACAGTCATTAATGAATTCGAACCAGCTAGTGACTCAACATGAATTTATTAGAATCTTAAAGTAATCAAGACACAGGATATATATAATCAAACCTGTGATTTTCCTTCTTACCCACATCTATAGCTAAATATTTAAAAACATTCATAGATATTTAACTAATACGAACCATTCAGGTCCAAGTCCTTAATAGAACTTTCAAACTAGGGTCCGACTCATTGACCCTTTATAAATCCTTACTTCCATTTGTCCCATGTTTCTTCATTCGGAGTAGGTATTATTCTGAAAAACTTTTAATTAGAAAGCACAGTCTCGTTATTGTTTTTAAATATAAAAAACAAATAAGTATAAATAATATGATCTGTGGCTCATTATTTCATTTTGCGAGGTTTACAAGTGCAATTAGCCCGAAAAATAATGATATGTAGAGAAGTTTGAGAAGTGCAATACGCCTATTCAAGTGAATGTTTGCTTAGAAGTATCATAAAGATCGATAATTATGGACCGATACCATTCGAATAAATTCGTAAAAGTGTGTTGATGATTCCACTAAATGCCAAAATATGAAGTATTCATTATGAAATTTGTCTTAAATTGCCTTAGTGACATGAAGGGGAATTTAAAGATCTAGATAAGTAAATATGTCTTTTTTTTCATCTAACCGAGTTGAAAAATATGAAGTATTTCTGCAATAACCTACTTGTTGTTCTAAAACGATATTCATTCAATCCAACAAAGGCCAACTATATCCTTAAAGCTCTGTAATGATATTAACCATAAAAAAAGATGTGGTGGTAGCTTTATAACAAATTAACCGAATCAAAAGAACAATATGATACAGGCTCTATGTCGATAATGAACAAATCAAAAATTTGGTGTAAAAGTGCATTTCTTAGTACAGTGATAATACTAGGAACTCAAAAAAGTATATGATTTTGATATAAGGAAGCGCTGTATAATTGGGAAACAATGACTTTCTCTTTAGTGTTTATTTATTTTATTTCATCATGAATATAAACAGCAAAAGAAAATTTATTTAGTTCAAGATTTGTTCCAACTAAAAATACTGTCATTCATAAGCAACTTGTTCGGAAACTTTGTTCTACTTATTGTTAGTTTTAAATTATTTAGTGTATGCTTAATATATTCTTTGAGAAAAAACAAACGAAATTGATTAAAATGGTTCATAATATGAAAAATTAAAGTTCCTTAATATGAAGACCTGAGAAATATACTCGAATGCATATTAACTAAATCATTTTTATTTACTTTTCATTTAATTCTTACGAATAATAACCAGTGAAGATGCAAAGAATAAACTAATATTAATAACATATCATAAAAGGAATAAAAATAAGTTCATGGTCGAATATAGTGAAAAAAGATTCCTTTATCATTAATAACTTTAAAACCCCTCCTTTTTATTTTTAATAAACTCATGAAACAAAATAATTTTATTCTTATACAAATTTTTAATTAAATCATATTTTATAGTAAGCCCATTAACTAATAAAATTAAAATTGTAATACAAATGAATTAGTAACATACGCATCAGCCTAATAATATGTATTAAAATAGATGGACTTTTAAATATCAAGGCATCCAATGAAGATGCATATAAGCATATAAAGTCCTGTTGACACATCAGCAGAAATAAATTCTCGTACTTGAGGGTATCCATAAGAAATCGGAATATTTTTAAAAGCTATGTATTTTTTTTTCTGAACAACATTATTCGCTATATTATAAACAACCTAATATAATACTGAATCATACTTTACAAGTTTGTCAAATCCGTAATTGCATTTTGTAGGAAATATTTTTGATACTCAACTGCAGTGATGGCTTACTGGTCCTCCGTTATTTTTCTCGACCCTTTCTATGTCATCAATTCGGTGTCTTTCATTTTAGAAAAATATTACGGAAAAAGCAAGAAGATTTCACGAGAAGTTAGGCTAAATTAGGTGAGTTGGTTACGTGAGGAAGAGGGTCATGCCATTTTCGACCAAACATTGGTGTACTGAAATGGCTTTTTTACTGGACAGTCAGATCCGGAAGTAAAATTTGACACAGCGACCTTCTCATCCTTAAATATTCTTTTAAAATTCACTGAATGGAGCTCCGAGATAATATTAGTTCGTACATTACTTTCTTCAAACACAAGTTAACTAAATTTTGTTTTATTTAAGCAGTTGACTTTCATCCAGCATGATGTTTGTCATCAATCGATTCTTGTTATTTTTAAAATGAAAAAGAAACAATTACGCACTTAAAAGTTTCTCAAATCATCATTTTTCAAAATGGATTTCTAAAGCATAATAGTTTGTGTGACTTTTTTGCCCGAGGAAGAGACAAAATTTAGAAGGTTGAGTGTTGGTCTTGACATCTTTCTTTTTATGAAATGAAAAATTATCGAATTGATGTGGCATAAAAAATCGTTATGGTTGGTAGATAAACACTATCCGGGAGACACACAACTAGCAATATTGAACTTCTACTGTCTTAACAGATTGTTAAACCCTCATTCAGTTGCACAATACACCCCTAACGGAAAAAGAGGATACTACTCAAGCTCCATCCAGGACAGCAATATTCCAGAAATACTGGATAACCGTCTTACTTTTAGAACTATTAAAGTAAAAAAGCAGATTGAGTTTTTTAAAAAAAATACTCTATAAACATATATATGGCGTCTCAAAGAAATAAATCTTCTCTGTCTTTGAATAAAAGTAGACAACAATCGGAAGAAAAAAAGATTGAGAAAGTTATCAATCATACAAATTAAAATGCATTGAAAATGTAAATTTGCAAGCATTATTTATGTAGAATAACTGACAGAACATTAACATTTTGAATACTATGCAAATTTGAATTTGAAGGTTGGATAATTTCCTGTGATTGTGGTCGCCTAGAGGTCATGGTTGCGAACTCACAACAAGTGGTTTTGGTCAAGTCGTGAGTTCAAACCTTGATGCCATTAAACACCCGCCGTGCAGGTCGGAGCTGAAGTTCGTTAAATCTGTCAAGTCTCAAAGTTCTCCCGTTGGCGTGGTGTGGAAGTTTAAAGAGGGAGGTACCATTTCAGGTGTCGTATTTCGTTCTCGTTACTTGATCGAAGTTTAAAATTGTGAGATCCGTCACGAATAGAATCATGTTGCATTTATTGCGACGATAATAAAACCAGTCAATGAATGGATGTTTTCTTCTTTATATCACACAATAATAAATAAATTGAAATATATATATATATATATATATATACTCTCTCTATATACTCTATATATATATACTTAAAAATATACTGTTATAAATATACTTTGGTTATAAAATACTTCGGAAGTGCCTATTTTATTTTTGAAAGTTAGATATATATAACTTTTCAAAAATAATAAATAATTTCAGCATATTTTATATAATATTTCAGTAGTAAATGAAAATCATGGATACAAATGAAACAGCTTAAATGTTGAGAATATATTATAATAAATTATAACTTCTTCCTCATATGACAAAATCTGGCACTTCAAAAGGCTTTTCTTTTAACTTCAAATGTCAATGATTACAAGTTTTTCTTGAAAATATTTTTAATTCAAAGATGCTAATTATCCATTTTCTTGATTTATAAAATATAAAATAATGATTTCAATTGTGTTTTCGTTTTGAGATTTTCAACAGTTTATATATGTGTGTGCGTGTGTGTGTTATTATTGTGGTGTAAATAGAAAAGTAAAGCAGTTTGTCTGAAAAACGAGTTTTAAAATGAATACATTATTTAAAGTAAATAGAAGCCATGGATAAAAATGAAACAGCATAAATATTTAGAATACATAATTCTAATTTACAACTTCTTCCTCAGACGACATAGTGTTTTTGTTTCCAATTTATAAACGAATATGTTCTTTCGATTTAATTAATGAAATATAAGCAATATTAAATATGTTCTACATTTGAATATAACTGAAATAAAAGTTTGCATGGAAGGTGTTTCAGAAAACCAACATTAAAATAGAATCCTAAATATAAAATATTTATTTATTGAATGATACTCGAAATAACTATGAACAAAAAAATTATGAGTCAATTTTTAACATGTTAAAATTGGTTAAAAAAGCAAAAAGACTAAAGAAAAAGAATTGATACTTAAATAAATTAGGTTACATTTACTTTATGAGACAAGAAATGTTTTCAGCCATAAGGCGTCATAAGGCAATAGAAATAATTCTTTTGGATGACTGAGTTGAACAAGTTCTTGTTAGGTAGTGCCAGATCGAATTAAATAATAGCATGCAGCTGTTGTGGCCTCATGCACCAGCTTGGTATGACGAGATTCAATGATGATGAAGATAATGACTATAAAAATTCTATTTTTTTTTTAAATTAATTTAAAGTTGTTCTGATCTTAAGCGAAATTAAACTAATTTTTCTCAAACTGATATTTATCCTATATCATAATGGTGCTTATTTTCATTTAAAAATTTATTTTTCATTTTTTTATGCAAATTATTTAGTAATTGTAAAAAAAGGGGGAATTAAGACCAATAGAGTCATGCTTCAATGCATTTTCTGAATTATTATTGCAAAGGAAAAAGAATTGAGCCCTTTTTCAAAAGATTGGAAGAAAATAATACTTCAAACACAGACACGGTTCTAAAACTTAATTAAGTACATTTATTATTATATGCTTGCATATTTATGTCATTGTTATACGTACAATTTTTTTAAAATTGTAATTTAACTATCACATAAATAAAAGGAAAATATTCTGAAATGAGCTTAAAAATCTTATAAACAACCATTTTAAACTGTTATTTAAATTTTATAGATATTTCTGTTTTATTCTTCTAGTTTTTTTTTTTTTTATAGTTTAAAAGTGCAAATTGAAAGAAAGGATGTATTATAATGTTGTATATCAAAAAAATCATTTTTAAGTTCTAAATCTCCTAAAAAATTCAATCTTTTTTTTCAAAAGGTCTTAATAGCCTTTTAATATTAATTGCTGAAAATTTTATTTTTCGTTGTACTGGTAATGTTAGAGTGAGCAAAAATAAATAATTATAAAGTATTTTTTTAAATATGATGTAATTAGCACACATTTAAAAGGGAAACAGTTTGAAATGTGTTTAAATTTATTAAAAACTAAAATATGAAAATATAAACATTTTAAATTATTATTTAAATTTAATAAACGTTTCTATTTTAGAATACTATTTTTATAGTGTAACAATGCAAATTAAAAAAGAAATCTTTGTAATGTTCTTTATCAAAAACTATTCTTAAATTTCTAGATCTCCTATAAGAATTTCACTTTTTCAACATTATTCCTTAAGGTTCTTTCAAAACATATTGTAGTAAATAACTCTTTTCTTAGTACTGCCAATATTTGCGTAAACAAAAATGTTTGAATTTAAATTTAATACATAAGGATAAATATGGGAAATCATATTCCAAGATTCCCAACTAAAGAAAATTCAAAACACATAATAAGAAATATATTTTCCTTTATTATTTTAAAACAACTTCAAATAGTTCTAACTTATTTGTTAGAAGAAGTCTATAAATATTTTACAGCACCTGAAATTAGCGGCAGACAACAAAACCAGTAAGCATGAAAATATAAGAAAAATAAAATCCTCAGGCAAAATTGGTTGTTTTGAACAACGTTTTTTATTATAAAGAAGAATGATTGCCTGTAGCTTACAAAACATTTCAGTTTTAAAACTTATTTTTATTTCTCTCATAAGAACCTATCGTAATCGAAAATAAAATGACATCGTAAAAAACTTAACTCTTGTTCCTATAAGTATTGTTTATATAATAACGAGTTAAAGTTGAAGTGTAACTGGATACTAATAAAAAGGACGTCTTAAATCCTGAAGGTAACGAGATAGTTAAGAAGGTTTTGCTTTTTATAGCCTTTTTTTTTTCCTGTGATCTTCAAGTCCGAGATTGCAGACATTTACTTTTGTGCGGGAAGATTTCGGTGACTAAAAGAAAAACATTTTTCAATCCAAAAGGAATGTATTACGAAATATTAAACGTGATTTGAAATGAGATTTTCTAGATTTAAAGCTATTATTCGAAACTAAATAGCATGATAAATTTTTTACCACGCATTTTTATTACTGCTTTTAATTCGTCATTGCACACTTAAACTATGAGTTGAATGTTAAAATATGCCATAAAAAGGAAAATGTTTGATTATTACCTAATAATGAAAACGATAAGTTATACACTTGGGGATCCGAAAAAAAAATCGCTATTGTCAGTTACTTTAGAATAGGCATTTCAAGGTCACATATTTTCCTCCACTGCCATCTGTAAATATGGCAACTACATCACTAGTTCAGAATGTTCATCACTAGTTGAGAATGTACATCACTTTTCCGCCACTTCTTTTTATCTTAGTAATCATATTTCTAATGAAAACGAAATTTTGTGTTTCACAATCATCGTTGGGTTTTTTTGAAATCTGCCTCATTAAAGTATTTGCTTAAAATTTGTGTAACATTTTATAAATATTGTTAACATAATATTAAAAACGTTTAATTCTCTTACATCTTTATGTAACGGAACTGAAAACTCCTTGATACTCATTAAATCAAATAAATTTGTATACGGATAGGTATTATAATCATATCTTACAAGAATATGTTTTAATAATTTATATACTTTCATTTTTAAAAAAATATTATTTTGAAAAAAAAAAAAAAACTCGTTATTTTTCCAGGCATTTAAAACATAAGTCACTAATAAATATATAAAGTAATAGGAGGCGGAACCCAACTATGCATGCAGATATGTTTTGTAAGCGTTCAAAAACAATTTGCAGATACATACCACATCTTATAGTGGCATGTACAGTGATAAATGTTAGAAGCTCTTTGCTCATGTAACTCTTATGTTTATAATTATTTTTCTTATTCATATTCTAAATGTTTTAATTATTACCTCCTAAAAGCGAAAACTTGGCTTGATGCAGAGTTTCCGGGCACTGCCCCAGGAAAATCAACCATCAAGGATTGGTATGCTAAGTTTAGACGTGGTGAAATGAGCACCGAAGACGATGAACGCAGTGGACGCCCAAAAGAGGTTGTTACCGACGAAAACATTAAAAAAATCCACAAAATGATTTTAAATGACCGTCAATTGAAATTCAATGAAATAGCAGACACTCTAAAGATATCAACTGAACGTGTACATCCTATCATTCACGAATATTTGGGTATGAGAAAGCTCTGTGCAAAGTGGGTGCCGCGCGAGCTCACTTTTGACCAAAAACAACGACGAGTTGATGATTCGGAGCAGTGTTTGAAGATTATCAAGCATAATAAAACCGAGTTTTTGCGTCGATATGTGACAATGGATGAAACATGGCTCCATCATTTCACTCCGAAGTCCAATCGACAGTCATCCGAGTGGACTGCACACGATGAACCCGCTCCAAAGCGAGGGAAAACGCAACAGTCGGCTGGCAAGGTTATGGCGTATGTATTTTGGGATGCGCATGGAATAATTTTCATTGACTCCCTTGAAAAAGGAAGGACCATCAACAGCGACTATTACATAGCGTTAGTGGACCGTTTGAAGGACGAAATCGCCGAAAAACGTCCGCATTTGAAGAAAAAGAAAGTGCTGCTTCACCAAGACAATGCACCGTGTCACAAGTCAGTGAAAACGGTGGCAGAAATCCATGAATTGGGCTACGAATTGCTTCCTCATCCACCATAGCGACTATTTCCTGTTCTCAGATCTTAAGAGAATGCTCGCTGGGAAGAAATTTTCGTCGAATGAAGAGGTGATCGACGAAACTGAGGCCTATTTGGAAGCAAAGGGCAAATCGTACTACAAAAATGGTATCGAAAAGTTGGAGGGTTGCTATAATCAGTGTATCACCCTGAAGGGAATTATGTTGAATAAAAAAAATAATTTTGCCAAAAAAATATATTTTACTATGGTAGGCCGGCGACTTTTCAATTGAGCTGTTATAGATGGCGTTGTATGTATCTTTTTTGTAAGAATAACGAAAGAGTAAGTTTGAGTCAGTTCCTATTGCTTCTACTCCTCTTAAGTGTTCTTTTAACTTGTGCAAATAGGCACAGCTCACTCATTGTTAGCTTCAAATCATTATTATATTTTATATGTGTTAATTTCGTAAATGTTATGTGTGTTCTTCGTCCAGTTATAATTATGTGTGTCAATACATACGAAAATATCAACTAAGGACTATTTCTTGGATTACACACATTACGGACTGTTTACACTCTTAAATGCTTAAGTTAAAATCTACAAGAGACTAAGAAGTCCCATTAAGAGGTAGCATTTCCGTTTCTGTGGCATTTAGACCTAGGGCGCTGATTACTATTTAGTATCCAGGCAGAAGGGCTAACTCCACAGTCGACTAAGAGTTTTTTCGTTTTTGGTTAGTTATGTCCAGAAATATTAGACAGATTTTCATGAAATTAAAACAAACACATGCGTTGATGCGTTGACACAAAAATATCCTGAAATATTTATAGTATAACATGCATGCATGGCTCATCAACACGGTAGAATGAGAGAAATTACGATATGAAAAAAGGGTAAATAGGGAGAATGGTAACCTCTTACAATTGTAAAGATATTACAACATAAATTAATAATGGAAGTAAGACAGGATACGAGTCCTTGTGCTAGTCGAATCCATTCCTTCCGTAACGTAATTTTATGGCCCTGATTGGATCTGGAAGGAGGAAAAATGAGTTCAAATAAACCCCCGAGAGAATTAAAAATATTTTAAATAGTGATAATGTCTTAAGATCTGGCTGGTAAGTCTAATTGGTGGATATGATCCATTTCCAGAAAGTCGTTGACCATTCGAGTCCTGAGTTGGCGAACTATGTCATCCATAAAATTGAACTCATTGTTAATTATACCTTTGTAAAGGATAAAATATCGCACTAAGATTAAATTTCAAGACCTCACAGTATTCATAGAATTTCTTTGAAAGTAATGGAGATGCGTACTTCCAATGAGTATGAAGTCTTCTCAGACAATCACACGAATACTGCCTGATATGTCTCTTTCTCGCATATTAGAAGTCAAGTATGTCTACCTGATTCCTTCCAGATTAAATAAAGTCAACACCTCACATTAGTAATATTTTTTTCCCAAAAAGACATAAGAATGTCCACTTCCACTCAATATGAAGTCAGGGCAGAACATCATGTAATTCCTGTCTTATCGGTCTTCCTGCATGTTAGATGCCAAATAGCAGATTAAATTACTTCGGTAACTTTCTAACTCCCTTCTGATTAAAATACTTGATTATCAATGGTTATGCTGAATTTGGAATCATTAGTGCCTAGTTTTCCACTCATGCCTGCTCTCATGTCGATGGCTTTATCTTTTGTGAAATGAACTCTTCTCTGAGCAGAAGGGAGTGGAACTCAAACATCTGGCTTTCCAGGAAACAGATACCTCTCATGTAGCTTGTAGATGCAGTAACCCTTGAAATTTCCTGTTCTTGTAGGAAATTGACGATACAGACGCAAATTCTGTCACCTTTGAGAAAGTTTATCATCGCTATGATGAATAAATATTGATTTTCTTTTCAGGCGTCAGAGCTTTAGAATGACACTGTTCAGGACTATTCTTTGTGAATATCTTCTCATTAAATTATCTCCATAAGTTATGCACAAATCTGGGTTTTACATTAAATTTACTAGTAAATCAAGTTGAGACTTTCCTGTTTCAAGTTTCCCGGCGATTCGCCACTTTATTCCGTTATCCAAATGCTGATGGCTCCTAATTTGAACTGTTTGATTTTGAATTTCCCCAAAACTTCCATAAATCATTACAAAAGTCAATGATTATGGTGGAAGAATTGAATTCACACGTATGCTTCAAAAGCATTCTCCTCTGAAAGCATTTCGCCAAAAATGTACTTTCCTCCTTTTCATCTATTCCACTCGCACTCTTACCTAATTGATTCTAAAAACAAATATTTTTGTTTTGAAATATTAGTTTTATTTTTGGATCAGAACATTTTAAGAAATTTCACTGAATATACAAAATCTATAAATATTGTATTAATGAATTATGAACTTAATTTTTCTTTCAAAATGTCTGGTATCCCTCCCCAAAAATTCAAAGAACCGGTCTTAAGTGCAAGAAACTTTCATCTATAAATTACCAAATAATTAACTGTGTCAAAAAATGAGGATAAATATTTTTCAAGTGTGTTGTACCTGATCGGTAACGAATAATTTGTGAATTAAAATACTCTGCTTCAATGTTCATGACTATGTTTTAAATGTTATTATCAATATAAATATTTCTTTCCTTTTCTTATTAACAATGAATTAAAATAATATTCGTAAGAGTTCTTTGGTGTACAAAGAAGAGAGCCAATTTTTTAAAGTACATAATGGAACACGCTGATCGAGTATAGACTTGACTAGAATGTTTAATATATTTTTATTTTATGAAAATGAGAATGAGAATTTTTGTTTTCAAATTTTAGACTAAGACTTAAATGTAAGATGTAACATGCAATGTTTGAAATAATTTTTCACTACGCATGAGTGAACAGAAATTGAGTTAAATGAATTTTTTTTAAAAAAAAAAAGGTTTCTTTCAGCCTTATATTACTTAAAACTAGTTTAAAAGAGTATGGATACAATTAATGCATATAAAATTAGCGTGGATATAGATTTTTGTGTTAGAGTAGGACCCCGTTAATCCTACCTTGGATTGACAGGCTCACCCATTGGTCCGACCGTACCTTGAATCGCAGTGATTGCTGACGTATGCAGTTTCCTGTTATCGTTACATTCAGGTCAGTGCTTGTCAACGAATCATCATTATCGAAATGAGTCACTAGGCCATTGACCGGGGGCATGAGCGCTTAATGCGTTAAGTTCCACATTGTACAAATAACTCGTGCAAAACTTGATTCGTGTATGTCATTCTGTAATATGTACACTATTGTGTTATTTTATTAAAATTAAATATTTAAGATGTGTAAAGGTATAACCCCTTCTCTCTGGAATTATTTAATGGGATCAATTTGTGTTCATCCTTGAAGTTAGATGTGTTGAAGTTCATGGTTTTCGTTCTTGTGTAGAAAGGAAAACAGGCGTCGAGAAAGAGACTACAACCTTAAACGGTTGGGAAGAACTGCTTAAATACAGTATTATACAGTTATAACGAGTATTATGTTTATGACTCAATTTCACTTTGAAATATTGTTGTATAGAATTGTATAGAATATTGGAGCTATGTAAAGTATGTCCATCGAAACTATGACGCATATAAACGTAAATATTTCATTTTGTTTCGAAGTGCGTAAACATATATTACCTCCCATTTACAATAATTTTAATTAAATAAATCTATAGTTTTGCTATTATTTTTATGTAACTTAACATGTTCCTCTAATACTCTGATCTTTATACAGTCTATTCATACTTCCAGTTTCATTGGTGACAGATTAGCCGGATTCTGCTCTAGCTAATATTAAAGCACGAATTGAAGCAAATCTTATAAATCTGTATAAACCTTACCATAATCGTAACAAAATAGTAGTTCTGGAGGTTTTTAAATTAATAATATTTAAGGAAATGAAAATTGACTGTAATCAAAATGTTCAAAAAATTTTTTAACTCCGGAAATATATTATCTCATAAGGAAATGAATTTAATAGATAAAATGAAATAAAGGATAAATTTTGAATAAAAAATACCAGTCATAAAAATTTTTTGGTAAGAATTATATGTAAGAAAACTAGATAAGAATTTAGAGTAATGCTTATAGAATCTAAACATTTCGAAAGAAGTAAACATTACAACATGAAATGTACAAAAATGGTACTTTAAAAACGATCTCAAATGTAATGTTAAGAAGAAATTCCTAAGAAACACTTCGGCTAAAATACTTGCAGTGATGCAATCCAAACATTAGTTACAAATAATTTCCAAATTCTAAAGAAAATAAGCAATGAATAAAAATAAAGAAGAATAAAATTAAAGTACATAGAAATTAGCACATTAAATTAGCTTAATAAATCATTTTAAAAATATAAAAAAATACAACAATTTTTAAAAAGTTCTATGGAAAGTTTTATAACGAACAGATTTTGTCACCCAAAGTGCGCTTCTTTTTATAATTATTATTAAATTTCTCAATTATGTATAATAATTAAAATAAACGAAGAAATTTCGAGAAATGAACAGTACACTTTTCCGATTTTAAAATTAAAGCTAGCAATAAATTATTAAATTGAATATACTTAAGCTAAATGTAATTAAAATTAAAGCAAAGGATTAATTACTAAATTCAATATTTTATCAACTAAATATAATAAAAAATAAAGCAAGCAAATAAATTATTAAATTCAATATATTAAGCTAAATGTAATTAAAATTGAAAAAGAGATAAGTGATCTGGTACGTGAATGTGATCCTCAATAGCCCCTTATGCGGCCAATATAAAATATATTTATTAAAACATCTGTATAAAAGATTTATTTAAAATATAGAATGCATTTTTATTTTTAAAAATTAACTTAGGTACACTACAACTTAGCTTAGAACTGCAAGGTAGAGAAACGGAACAATTCTTCACTTACAAAAATATTTCTGTCTTTACACAAAATCGCTGGCAATGCATTTTCTCGAGTGCAGCTTGTTTACTGGAAAGCTCTATTCAAATCTTATTCTCGGGTCTGCAATCGCTTTCCTTAATTGAATCCCTTCAGCACAACTCGGAATTGTTTGAGAGAGTTAAGATAAAGTTGTTCGATCAGAGCAATTTAGCTCCGTAGGGCATTCTTAATTGCCTTTGCCCATTAGTTCGCTCTTAGCTAAGCCTTTAAGTCGGCGATGGAACAGCGCCATTTTGAACCTGAAACATTGGACTAGCGATTAAAATTACAGGTCTGTAATTGACATAGACTAAGATGAAAGGTAACTCGGATACAAAGATGACTGCATGTTTTGTGTGAAAACTTGAAGTTTCTAATTACGTAATAAAAGAATTGCTTAACAAGTGCTAATGACAAATTTCCACGAATTCTATGTCTGTTAATTCTCCTTTGTAAGAAAATAATAATTAATTTTTTTATTGAGTAAATAAATATTCGTAAGTTTTTTAATTAGTTTACAGAATTAAATTTGAGAGCAAACTTATAATTAAAGAAAAAAAATCTATTTGATTGAGTTAATGTCTAAAGATATACTTTCATGATTTTGCAAATAGAATGTTTATTTGAAATGAGATACTTTGATTTGGGTCGTAGCAATGTTCAAATGAGCATACGAAAATTTGTATAATTATGATAAATATATATAATTATGTTGTTTTTAATATTTTAATTAATTATAAATAGTAATACAAATATAGCTATAATATATATAATTATATACATTTATAGTTTATATATATAATATATATATAGTTTTCAAATTTTTGTAATAACATTTCTATCTTTTAAAGTATGTTTTCAAGTAATCAGTTATCTCTAGTTAATTTGTTAATGTTATTGTCTATTCAAATTCATAATCTTAAAAAGGTTTCGAAGTGTAGAAGAAATGCTTGTTAGGGGGGCTATTGCTTTAGTTGGATCACTTATTGCGTACCAAATCACTTTTCATTTTTTTTCTTCAATTTTCATTACATTTATGTTAAATATATTCAATTTATTAATTTACTGATTGATTTAATTCTAATTCTTTGTAGCTGATATATTATTCAATTTATTAATTTACTGATTGATTTAATTCTAATTCTTTGTAGCTGATATAATATTCAATTTACAAATTTATCATTTTCTTTAATTTATTTACATGTAGCCTAAATATATTCAATTTCTCGTTTGCTTTAATTTTAATTACATGTAGCTGATATAATATTCAATATAATAATTTAACATTTGCTTTAATTTTAATATTGGAAAAGTTTACTACTGTCCATTTCTCAATGTTTCATGGTTTACTTTAATTCTTATATTTAGTTGAGCTATTTAATAATAATTACAAAAAAAGCTCTAAATCTGAGTTGCTAAATATGTGCTTCGCAAAACTTTGTATTTAATTTTTTTTTTATCTTTTTAAAATATTTTATTTAAGAAAATTATTTAATAAGTGTTTAATTAGCGTTCTAAGAGATTTAGGAAAATGCTTGAAATTTTAATAGAAATCGGTAATCTATAACAATCCTTAAAATTTCTGTATAGTTTTAGTGTAAAAGGTCTAATTAAAATTAAAACTATGTAATTCATTATGAGTAATTTAAATATTTTTAGTTGTGCTTCGTTGCTTCTTATTTTAAAATGCTCCTACATTTTTGATTTCAATTTAAAACCAAATATTTATTTTTTCTGTGCATGATACTAATGTTATCTTCTGGTTTCACATCAGGCATAGGTTCGAGTCCCAATTTCACTAAAACACTGCCATGTAAAGGAGATTATGCACATTAAATTTATTGATGCTCCTAGTCCACTCCTTAACGTGGTATGTAAGTTTTAAGAAAACTTTACCCGTGTAGTGACTGGAATTGAAAGAATAGTTTTACTGTAAGCATGTAATGTACTGTTTTTTATGCATGTCATAACACATCAATCAATAACTCCCGAGACTAACCCAGAGATGGCGCTCGTAGTAAACCAGTAACCAGGTCTTTTTAGAGTACTAACCTTTGCTTGAAACGTGTCAACATTTTAAGTCGATCGGACCAGAAACAGCTGAGTTATCGAGGTTGGAGTAAAGTCGTTTTGTAGTTTGTTTAAAAAATGGAAAAAACCGAGTTTCGTGTTCTGATAAAACATTGTTTTTTAATGGGTAAAAACACCGTGCAAGCGAAACAATGGATTGAAAAATGTTACCCGGACTCTTGTCCATCAAAAGCAACGATTTGTTGGTGGATTGCCGAGTTTAAACGTGGTCGTACCGACACAAATGACGTGGAACGCTCGGGTAGACCTGTGGAAGCCGTTTCACCGGAAAATGTGAGTGAAGTGACAAAAATTATAATGAAAGATCGTAAAGTGAAGCTCCGTGAGATTGCTGAGATGACACAGATATCATATGGAAGTGTATTTACTATCCTTCATGAAAAATTGAGCATGAAAAGGGATTTTTCCAAGTGGGTGCCGCGATTGCTTTCGATGGAACAAAAACAGCAACGAGTCGATGTTTCAGAAAGCTGTTTATCGCTATTTACTCGCAACAAAAAAGATTTCTTGCGTCGTTAAGTAAAAAAAAAAAATTTTTTTTAAAAAAAAAAAAAAAAAGATTTGTGGAAAAGCGTTTTAACGATTGTATCACCCTAAAAGGTGATTAACAAAAGGTGTTATGTTGATGAATAAAAAAAAAAATTTGCAAAAAAAATGTTGTTTTCAATGTTAGACTCGGGAGTTATTGATCGATGTGTTAAGAAGCTACTAAAATGAGTACCCAGTGCCTGGAGGTATAGCCGGGAACCCTGCCCCTGGTGGTTATATCAGGGATATTTTGGGGCATGAATTCCTTAAGTAGGTACAGGGGTGGCATGACACCGAAGCAACCTTGTAAAATTTTCTTTCCCATAGGGTTTATTATCTTTGATAATAATGGGTGACGCACCCACGAAATACCATATATAACCTTCTCTACTTTCGATCCTCTTTCTTACCAACTATTTTTTTTATATCTTTTTTTTAAATTCCGTAACACGTTTAGATCTGTTATTTTGCCACTAAAATAATATCACTTACTTGTATTTTCAATTTTTTTTCTCACTTCTAAACTACAGTTTTATCTAGTTTGGCGCAGCATATTCACATCTGGCTCTTTCTTTAATACACAAGACTATCGCTCACTAACTCAGAGAAACTCTTCAAGCTCATGTGTTATCCCCGTTACTTAACCATGGTTCAGAACCATAGGTTTATCAGAAAGAGCAGTCCTATGGCTTTTAAATTCAATGTTAATAAGAAAAAATCCGAAGCCAATTAATGATATAGAACTTCCAACAAAACAATAACTTTTGAAGAGTATGCGTATTTCATTTTCTTAGTTACATGCTTATTTTTCAAATGTGATACAACTGTAATAATAGACGAAAACACTTTACTAAAACGATAATAAACTTACTAGGTAAAATAAATATTTTTTTCAAGTGGTACTGAAGCATGAATTTCAGGTTATATAATATTAATTTTTAAGTATTTAAAAGAGTAGTATCACTTTTTTTTGAGGATTGTATAAACTTATTTTTCTATTTCTCTTCTTTTTAATGAAGAAAAAAAAAATCCCCTATAACTTCTTTAAGACTATTTTTTACTGTCAAGCATTTTATGACTTTTACAGTGATATGGAATACTAAAGTTTT
>BMAW01006460.1:0-13286 GCA_019974015.1 Nephila pilipes | reverse complement strand
AGATCCTCTAGTCTGGGTCGTAAACCACGGCAGTTCCAGGAAACAAAGGCCATTAAATGGGCGCACTGGAAGTGGAAGGTCCCGTTTCCAGGACCCCCATGGAGTCATAATCTTCGGGCGATGGGTGTAACACCACCGCATCCCCGTCAATGACTCTAGTCTTTTTGCGAGGAACACTGTTCTTCGCACTAAATTTTAGTTTTTGCCTCTGCAAAGCTTTAGACCTGGCTAATGGCCTAGTCTGTTGAGCCTTTGCAGAGGAAGGGGTTTTTAAAATATTTATTTTTTTCTTGGGTGGCAGAGCTTTAATGTCAGATTGTGGTGTCTTTTTTGTAGGTTGCGGTTTCTTAATGGTAGGAACAGGTTCAGGAAATTGAGTAGATTTAGATATTTTAGTTGTCTGGGTTGCCGTAGCGTAGCTTTTTCCCTGTACAGGAGTACGGGAAGAAACCACACGGCGAGCCTCGGGATATGACAAATTCTGTAGCGTCTTCACCGTAGAAATTTCTTTTTCTTCTGCCCATTTAGGGCAAGAACGAGAGTATGCAGGGTGGTTGCCCTGACAGTTGACGCACTTTTCTGCAGCGTTACAGGAAGCACTATCGTGTCCTGTTGCTGTACAGCGAGCGCACGTCAACTGTCCCCTACACGCGTTCTTGGAATGGCCATATCGTTGGCAATTAAAACATCTCAGAGGGTTTGGAACATATGGTCGGACGGAGAGTCGGAGATATGCGGCCTGAACTGTTTGTGGCAGGGTAGGAGTCGAAAAGGTCAAGATGAGGTGCTGGGTGTTAAGCACCTTACCATCTCTCCTAATCGTGATCCTCCGGACACCACAAACCAGCTGGTCCTGCAGATTCTCCAAAATCTCTTCCTCCGACACGTTTTCCAAATCCCTTGAGGATACCACGCCACGAGAGTAGTTCAAATTCCTATGCGGTGAAGTTATCACAGAGTAGGGCCCTAAGGTCTTCATATTCATAATCAGTTTTGCTTGATGTGAATTGCAAACTTGTATTAATAAGTCACCAGAACGTAGCTTCTTAACCTCCTGAACTGTTCCTACCATTCCTTGTATACCCTTTTGTATTAAAAAGGGAGATATTTTTTCAAAACTGTCTGTTTCTCTTTTAATGAGAAAGAAACGGAAATTGTTAAAATTATTACAAGTGTCTGGTGTTTTGTCAATATTTACCGAATTTGATTCATATTGTTCTACTTGATCTGCCCAAGTTTTATTATTTGCTTCATTTGATTTTTTTATCGCTTTTGGAGCCAAAATCGAATTCTCTTTATTTGTAACCATATTTGCCTTAGGAAAAAAAAATTTTCACGGACAGACTTCTAGTTCGATGGGTCCCCGCCAGACCCATCTCCCCACCCTTTCCTAACGCGGAAACGAGTAACCGACGGAGAGATTCGTTTCAGCCGGACAATGTGACCTGCCCCATTACGTGCCCAGGCAGAGGCACAGGTCCAAGGCCGAAGCCGAGGAGGATTTCTCGCAATGGGAGGGAGGTCACACCATCCAGCCACACGCAACCAAGGCTCTCCCTCTGGGAACATTTTGAGGATGACATTCCTAAACTGTCACCGACGGCGCACGCAACTCCTCTCCTCGTTCACCCTTCTCTAACCAGGGCCTTTTCCAATCACGCCCATGCGGTCTCCCACTAGGTACCTCCGCATGAGGGGTACTGGGGCCCCGTATTGCCAGAGCTAGGCATGCAGGAAATCGGCATTGATACGCCGCCGGCCTTTTAGTGTTTTAGTAGAGACACCACAAATATTTTTTATTTTTATATATTTTTATTCATTTTTTTTTTTAATTTTATATTTTTTTAAAGACAAGAGTTAAACAAACACTAATAAGAAATAAAACTATGTTAGTATAAACTGTTTTCCGCCTGATATTATAAGATATCAAGCGGAAAACCCCCCAAAGCAAAACACATGACAGGAAAAAAAGAGGGGGAGAAGAAGAGGAAAACAAAGATCACTGAGGTACCTCGGGGTTGTGAAGCCCGTACTCATCTCAGGTAGATGAGCCCCCTGAGGGGGTGGGGGGACGTAAACGCACCCCACTACCATGAACCTGGGAGATCAGGAGAGGGAAATGATCACTATTATAGAGATCATTTAGAACCTCTAAATTCAGCGACGGTAGCAGTGTCGGTGAACAAATGGCTAGATCAAGGGAATGAAAAGTCCTAGTGGGAGCATGGAAATACGTTTTCTCGTTGGTGTTCAGCAGACAGAGACTGTGATCAGAGATCAATCGCTCGATCTGCCGACCGCGAGAATTTGTACCATCATACCCCCACTGAGGGCTGTGTCCATTAAAATCACCAAGCAGAAGGAAGGGAGCTGGTAACTGATCGACTAGTTGGTCTAAATCCATTTGTGACACAACATCGTTAGGTGGCAGATAAATGCAGCAGACTGTGATTAATGTGCGAGTATGAATTCGCACAGCCACATTCTGCAACGATGTGGTCAGTGTAACGACGTTATGAGGACAGTACTGGGATGCCAGGATGCAAACACCTCCCGAAGAAGATGCTGCCACATCAACATCCCGTCGTACACAATTATATCCACGCACTCGGATTGTCATATCACTCTTCAGAAATGTTTCCTGAAGAGCAACACAGACAGGTTGGTGTGTAGATATAATGGATTTGAGATCCTCTAGTCTGGGTCGTAAACCGCGGCAGTTCCAGGAAACAAAGGCCATTAAATGTTCGCACTTGAAGTAGAGGGTCCGGGTTCTAGGACCCCCACGGTGTCATAATCTTCCGGTGATGGGTGGAGATCCACCATATCACCTTCAGTAGAGTCAAAGACTCTACTTTTTTTGCGAGGAACGCTGTTCTTCGCAGAATTTTTTAATTTTAGTCTCTGCAAGGCCTTGGACCTAGCCAAAGGCTTGGTCTGCTGCGCCTTCGCAGAGGGAGGGTTCTTTAATATATTAATTTTTTTGTTAGATGTCGATGGAGATCTGGTAGTTTGTATCGTAGGCATTGGTTCTGGAAATTGTGTAGATTTCGACATTTTAGTTATCTGCGTAGCGGTAGAATAACTTTTTCCCTGTACAGGGGTACGGGAAGCGACTATACGTCGAGCCTCAGGGTATGGTACATTTTGCAGCGTCTTGACAGTTGCAATTTCCTTCTCCTCTGCCCATTTAGGGCAAGAGCGAGAATATGCAGGGTGGTTACCCTGACAATTGACGCACTTCTCTGCAGCGGTACAGGAAGCACTTTCGTGTCCTGTTGCTGTGCAGCGAGCGCACGTCAATTGTCCCCTGCATGCAATCTTAGAATGTCCAAAACGCTGACAATTAAAGCACCTTAGAGGGTTCGGAATGTATGGTCGGACGGGGAGTCTCAGATATGCGGCCTGAATAGTCTGTGGCAGGGTAGGAGTCGAAAAGGTCAAGATGAGGTGCTTAGTATTAAGCACCTTACCATCTCGCCTAATCGTTATCCTCCGAACACCACAAACTAATTGGTCTTGCAAATTTTCTAAGATCTCCTCTTCCGACACATTAGCCAAGTCCGCAGAAGAAACGACGCCACGTGAGAAATTGAGGTTGTTATGTGGTGAGGTGGAAACAGGGTATGGTCCTAATGCCTTCATGGCCAAAACAAGCTCTGCTTGTTTGGCAGTATTGACCTCAATCAGAAGATCTCCAGAACGCAGTTTTTTTACATCTTTTACCGTTCCTACCATACCTTGGATCCCTTTTTGAATCAAAAAGGGCGATATGGTGGTAAAGGTTTCATTCTCTCTTTTAATAACAAAAAAACGTAAATTATTATTTATTTGAACATTTGTTGCTACCTCCATGGAGGTAGATGTGGTTGATGGAATAAGGCCTCCATCGGGGCACAAAGATTTTGGATCCATAGGGTTTTTTTTAGGTTCACTCCAGTGCGCCTCCACCCACCATAGGAGTCCAACAAGGGAAGGCAGCCCGCCGGTCATCTGGCTATTGCCAGGCACGGCACTTACCCCAGAGGTGGCACTGGAGTATAGTATTACAGCTTCGGGGTGTGGATCCGTCGGTTCACCCGAGGCACCCCTAACTGCAATACTAACCCTAAAGCAACGTCGTTGGGGTTCTAGAAGAACCCCTCAGAAACGATCACCAGCCGATTGACAGGAGCGGGCTCACTCCTGCCCCCCGTCTACGGAGAAGCATGGGCCAAAGGGAACGCAACAGGATCCCCAGACTCCACTTTCCCCCGGCACGGGTCGCCGCACACGGCAAACATGCGGGTCAGGTCAAGAAAGAAAACCTTGATCTAACGTTGAAGTTACGAAATAAAATTTTCATTTTTAAATTCCCAACTGAATAAGTATAAAAGTAAATACAGAAAGTAAAGAACATAAGGTAACGAACGTAAAATAACCACAAAATCAACCCCAAACAGAAATAAAAAGAATTTCGTTAGATACCTGCAAATAAAAATTTAACCAAACAGAGATTTTTTTTGTCTTTCTTTCTTTTACGGGTTTTTTTTCCACTTGGGTATCTCGGGTACGTGGCCTCCCGTACTCACCCGAAGATGAGCCCCTGAGAGGAAGAAAGGGAAAAAAAGATGCCAATTTGACAAGAAGGAGGGTCGAAAATAAGAGAAGGATCGCTAGGGTATCCCGGGGGCGCGTCACCCGTGTTTACCAAAGACAGTAAACCCCATGGGAAAGGAAAAGTTCACTCAGGTCCCTCGGGTTCGTGAAGCCCGTACTTACCTGAAGTAGGTAAGCCCCTGAGGGCGTAAACCCCATGGGAAAGGAAAAGTTCACTCAGGTCCCTCGGGTTCGTGAAGCCCGTACTTACCTGAAGAAGGTAAGCCCCTGAGGGCGGATGACATTCCGAAACTCCCACCGACGGCGCACGCAACTCCTCTCCTCGCACACCCTTCCCTAACCAGGGCCTTTTCCAATCACGCCCATGCGGTCTCCCACTAGGTACCTCCGCATGAGGGGTACTGGGGCCCCGTATTGTTAGAGCTAGGCATGCAGGAAATCGGCATTGATACGCCGTCGGCCTTTTAGTGTGTTAGTAGAGACACCACAAATATTTTTTTTTTTAAATATTTATATAGTTTTTTTTTTTTAATTATTATTATTTTCAACACAAAAGTTAGCACACAGAAGAAATTAAACTGTGTTAGAGTAAACTGTTTCCCGCCTGATATCATAAAATATCAAGCGGGAAACCCCCCAAAGCAGAACACATGACAAAGAAAAAAAAGAGGGGGAGAAGAAGAGGAAAACAAAGATCACTGAGGTACCCCGGGGTTGTGAAGCCCGTACTCATCTCAGATAGATGAGCCCCCTGAGGGGGTCTCAAAGATGAGATCTAAAAATTTTATTTCATCCACAAAGTTAATTGAAATGATATTACAAAATATTTGAGGAACTGGATGAAACCCTCTTTGTCTGCAAAAATGAACACAAGCAGTTTTTGTGAGTGAGAAGCAGAAGCCGTTTTCATTGGTCCATTTTGTTATTTTATTAATAGCCTGTTGAAGTTGTCTTTCGATAGAAAACATTTCTTTGCCCATGCAAGAAATTTGCAGGTCGTCTACGTATAAAAGAGCTTTAACAGATGATGGGATGTTAAAAACTATATTATTAATTTTTATGAAAAAAAGAGTGACACTTAAAACACTTCCCTGAGGCACCCTTTCTTGAGTAAAAACATTCGATAGAATCGATCCCACTTTAACTTTAAAAAATCTATGTACCAAAAAGTTTTGAATGAAAGTTGGCAGGTTTAACCTCAAGTCATGGTATTCTGAAAGATTTATACAATCATATCTCCATGTGCTGTCATACGCCTTTTTGATATCAAAAAATACATAAACTAGGTGATGTTCTGGACAAACGCATCCCTTATTTGTGTTTCCAAAGAGACTAGATTATTAATAGACTTGTGTCGCCTGAAGCCGCTTTGGAAAGGCGAAAAAATACAATTTTTTTTCCCAAGATGAACATTATCCTGGTATTTACCATTTTTTCTAGTACTTTACATAGACAGCTCGTGAGGCTATGGGTCTTTAATTTGATTGATCTGTAGGATCTTTTCCCTTTTTTAAAATTGGAATGATGATAGCCTGTTTCCATGAATTAGGAAACTTATGTTATTTCCAGATCCTGTTATAAAATTAAATGGAGGTCATGGAACATTTTTAAAAGATATCCTACTGAACCAAATTTTATATCGCACAAACAAAACAAAACAATTTTTAGAAAAAAAAAACAAAGGCAAAACCAGAAGGAATCCTGGATAAATTACGTTAACAACATTAATAGTACCATTTCTAGTAAGCAATTTTGGGACAGAGTTAAGCGTGTTTCTGGAGTTTATATAAATAGACAAATTCCAATTTTGGAATGCAATAATTGGATCCTTTCATCCCGAAAGGAAATTGCAAATAAAATAGCCTTATCTGTCCCATATTTCCAGTTCTAATAACGACCCGGATAATTTTAAGAAACTAAAAAATGCAGCTGAAAAAAAAAAGAACTAATTTTATAACCAGACACAATTTTCCATACAATGATTTTACTGTTCATGAACTGGAGAATGCTCTTTCTTACACGAACAACTCATCCCCAGGACCAGATAATATCACGTACCATCTCATAAAACATCATGCAACTCATTAATCAACCTTTTAAAATGTTATAACATCGGAAACGATGCGATAAATCCATGAATATTATAAAAATTTTGGCTCACACTTCATGGGGTTCCAATCGCATTTGTCTTTTGAAATTGTACTATGACCTTATCAGATCAAAATTGGACTACGGCTGTGAAATATACGGTTCGATAAGAAAATCTATTTTATGTGAATTAAACACTGTTCATTATACTGCTTTACGACTATGTTCGGGAGCTTTCAGAACATCTCCTATTCAGAGTCTATATGTTGCTTGCAATGAACCATCATTAGATTTGAGATGACAATATTTGTTCCTTAAATATAGTTTAGATCCATCTCATCACCACAAATTGTATATTTTTTAAATAAAAGTTTATTTTTAGATAAGCTTTATGGTGCGAGAAAACTATCCATACCTCCTTTTCACAGAATTCAATTTTTAATTGAGGGCAATCATTCAATTCTATCATCCCATTGACGAAAATTAGTGAAGAGTTCTTCCTTTGGCTTGAACACAATTTTAAAAATCCATTCAGACATTTTAAAAAATCGAACACTTCAGGAAATGCTTTAATTCAAATCTTTAATGACTGTGCAGAGCAATATATTGATTTCAAACATATTTACATTGACGGCTCTAAGTGAGTGAGTGAGTGATAGTAAGTTTTAATGGCGCAAGAGCCAAAGTAGGCTATGCTGCGCCAAACACTTGTTAAAAATTATTCAAAAGTAACAGCCTTAAAAACGCAAGACAAACACAAATAACACACAAAAGATAAAAAGTTAAAAATCAAACGTGGTGTAATAGGCCAATATGACGTAAAAAGGCAAATAAATTATGGTGGGGTTTTTCCCCCACCAAGTCAGACAGTTTTAAAATAGATGAATGAAAAAAAGTCAGGCGATGATGATCAAACACCGGACAGTCAATTAAAATGTGATGAATAGAGTAAGGGACATGGCAGGAAGGACACTCGGGAGCATCTTCTCCAAACAAAAGATGTTTGTGAGTAAAACGAGTATGTCCAATGCGAAGGCGAGTCAGTCTGACATCGGCTCTTCGCATTGGAAAAACAGGCCATTCTCCAATGATCGGCTTCACCAAGTGTAATTTGTTGTTAATTTGTAGATTCCACGATTCCTGCCATGTCTGATGAATGAGATTTAAAATGTGACGTCGTAAGTCCTCAAATGGGACTGCAAACTGCAGAGGATTCGTTGCCGAACGTGCAGCCGAGTCCGCTTGTTCATTTCCTAAAATACCTACATGACCAGGTATCCAGCAGAATTTTATGTCATAACCCCTGCTATAAAGCTGACAAATAATATTAGCAATTTCAACCACGATAGGATGACTTGGGATTATTCTATCGTCCAGATGTACCATCTGGACAGCTTCTGCTGTCAGTATTAAACACTCGAGAACTGGATGTCTTGACTAATTTCAGGGCAGTAGATGGCGACTTCTGCATTGTGACCGACACTGCAGAAGAGTCGTGGTAACTTCCTGATGTACTATTGAAACGACACCAACAGCGCATTATTCGAGTTCTTTCGAACCATCCGTGTATGATGAACAAAATCCTCATACTGGACAGCGTGGAAGGAAGATTCTGAGACTGGGAATAGTTGGATTGCTTACTAACAAAAGCAAAGGGTTATGGAAAAACCAAGATTCCAAGGTGGAAATTGTAAAAAATTTCTTTGTGTTGAATACCCAAATCATGAGGCTGTGAGTTCCTCGATGATGTCTTTCCCCTTCATGAAAAGGACGGATGAAAGGTCGAGCTTTCTGTACAATCTCCTTAAAGACAGGCTGGTGAGTATTCTGTGGGTTGAAAGATGGGAGGTGACATTTTGAAATGATAATGAGCGACAATTTCAGCGCGCAGCAAAGTGTAAGGTTACTAACATTGAATAGAACTCTGCAATAGGTGACGTTCCGAACCCCACAGAGATTCTCGAGAGCATAGTGGTGGACTGGGTCGATCTTCCGGAAGGTGGTTTGCAGGCAGATCTCGTGACGACATCATCCGTAAACGGTACAGAGGTCACCGATTGATACTCGGGTAATGGTTCGATCTCGCTCCCCCCAAGGGTTTGGATACCTTCAGATGATTATGGATTTCTCGAAACTTCCTCCAGCCGATGGATGCAAAATGTGCGGAAGGAAGGTGTGAGTTGCAGTCGAAGTACTCCGGGGAAATGAACATCAGGGATGACAGGAATAGACATCATGCAGACGAATGTCAGGATGTTGGGGAACCCCGTTTCCTACAAAATGCACACAACTACTCTTACTGGGAGATACATGCCCATTTGCGTCACACCAGTAACCAAGTTATTGTGCGGTCTGAAGTCGTCGCTCAATGATACATTGATGACAGTCCTTCGCGGAAATCTGCAGACGTCAACATATGAGCCATGTTTAGTGGTTGAGATGAAAGTATTGACAGATGACAAATAAAAATTGGGCTCAAAATGCTTCCCTGAGGAACTCTGCTAATTGAATAAAGATGAAGATAAAATATTACAGCCGTACTTTAAATGATCTAGAATTTAAAAACATTTAAAAAGGAGTAATTGCCTCTCGAATGACATAATCGTAAAGAGTGCGCAAGAATCCCGCAGCGCCACGTACGGTCTTATGCCTTTCGATATCAAGAAAATGAGAAACCAAATGATTCTCCGTGCAGCTTAGAACAGTCTGACTTTCGAGCAGGATGTTATCTACTGTGGATCTTCCTTTACGGAAGCCACTCTGTGGAGAATGCATTGGTCTTTTCCAATTGATATACAGTGATGACCATACATTCTAGCGTCTTACACGAGCAACTCGTCAGGCGATAATTTTCTATGGTGGAGAGGGTTCTTTGGATCCTTTCAGACTTCAGAATAACATTGCTTTCCTGCCTGTAGAAGCACATGCTCCTCCATATTCAATTGGGTAAGGAGTTGACAAGTGAATCTCGCTCTCAAGTGGCAGAAGCATATCAAGATTATATCGGAAGCCTGGACTGGTAACTGGCCAAGGACAGATCCTTTCTCAATTCCCACATGTCCAAAGTGTCTGATTGCCAAAGTTTGCCGACACCTGAAGTTGATGATTATCTGCTCTGGTACGGTGCCAGTCTAGCTAAAATGTGGCCTTTGTAAGTCGGAGACTTGACCTGGCAAAATGGAATTGCATTGGCCACTTCGACAGGTGAAAACATGCTGTGTTGGTTTCCAGTATCCAGGATGAAAATTGATACAGGGAGTTCACCAGCTTTTACCTTTCTCCATAGCTGTTGACTTGTGGTAGTGATGTGATGGAAGAGACATACCTGATCATGATTCCCTCTGTTATATTCGCCTTACTCTGCGAGCAATCGCCCTTGCCCTTTTAAGGCCTGATTTTCAGTTGTAGGATGTCATGTAGAAGATACCCCACAATTTGTATTCAGTGGGAGGATTGACATTCCTTATTCCACCATGGTTTTACTCATCTTCCTCTGTGATGTTCATCATGCATCCAGCAGCGTCAATAAGTAGTGACATTGTGTGGACAGAGTCATTAATATCTCGATCTTGACCATTGTGCCAGTAATAACTGCTAACCGTGTGAATAAATCCCAATCTGCCCGGTTGAAGCGGTAAGTGGGAACGTAAACGCACCCTTTACCATGAACCTATAGGAGATCAGGAAATGATCACTTGCTTGAGATCATTTAGACATAAATTCAGCGACGGTAGCAGTGTCAATTTAATTTCAAATATTTGAATCAAGGGAATAAATGTCATCTAGTGGGAGCATGGAAATCTTCTCGTCGGTGTTCAGCAGACTGAGACTGTGATCAGAGATCAATTGCTCTGCCATTGCAGAATTTGCATCATACCTTACCCCACTGAGGCTGTGTCATTAAAACAACATGGCGCCTTGAAGGAAGAGCAGGTAGCGACAGTCGATCTAAATCATTGTGACACAACATCGTTGGGTGGCAGATAAATGCAGCAGACTGTGATGTGCGGTATGAATTCGCACAGCCACATTCTAACGATGTGAGAATCAGTGTAACATTGCAGTTATGAGGACAGTTCTGGGATGCTAAATGCAAACACCTCCCAGAAGATGCTGCTGCATCAGCTTGTCCCGTCGTACACAATGATATCCACGCACGGGTTGTCTATTACTCTTCAGAAAAGTCTCCTGAAGAGCAACACAGGCAAGTTGCGTGAATTGCATAATGGATCCTCTAGTCTGGGTCGTAAACACGGCAGTTCAGGAAACAAAAGCCGTGGTGGGCACTCAGAAGTGGATGGTCTGTTTCAGGACCCCGATATCATAATCTTCTGGTGACGGGTGGGGTCCACTGCGTATCACTTTCAAGAAAGTGAAAGATCCTCTTTTTGCAGGGAATGCGTGTTCATCACCAGACGATTTTAATTTTGCTTCTGCAGAAAGCAGACCTGGCTAACCTAGTCTGTTGAACCTTTGCAGAGGAAGGGGTTTTAAATATTTATTTTTCTTTGTTGTGACTTTGGTGGTGTGGTGTCTTTTTGTAGGTTGCAGTTTCATAATGGTAGGAAGAGGTTCAGGACATTGGGTGGACTTTGAAACTTTAATGTCTGTGTCTCTCGCCGTAGCTTTCCCTGTACAGGAGTACGGGAAGAAACACAGCAACCTCGAGATAAGACAAATTCTACTCTTCACCGTTGAAATTTCCTTTTCAGCCCATTGGGGCAGAACAGTACAGGGTGTTTCCCTGACAGTTGGCACTTTTGCAGCGTTACAGGAAGCACTATCGTGTCCTGCTTTATTTTGTGAAAACACATCAACTGTCCCTACAAGTAATTCAGGTATTCTCGTTGGCAATTAAAATCTCAGAGTTTTGAACATATGGTCGGACAGTCGGAATATGCGGCCTGAACTGTCTGCTGGCAGGTGAGTCAGGTCAAGATGAGGTGCTGGTGTGAAAGCATACCATCTCTAATCGTAATCCTCCGGACACCTAGCAACTGGTCTGCAAATTCTTCAAGTCTTCTCCGACGCACCAATCCATGTTCTAGCATAGGAATAATTCAATTTATGCGGTGGGGACATGCAGAATAGGGTCCTAAGGTCTTCATATTCATAATTAGTTTTGCTTAGTTGGAATTACAAGCATTAAAGAGATCGCAGATCTTAGTTTCTTTTATTTCCTGAACTGTCCTACCATTCCTTGCTGTCCTTTGCTGTTAAAGGAGAAATTTTCAAGTATGTTCTCTTTTAATGAGAAAATGAAAGTTATTATTTTTCATACCTGTGTCTGATGTTGACTCTAATTCAAAGTGTTGTTCTACGATCAGCCCAAATTTTATTATTTGCTCCTATTAGATTTGGTGGTGCAGGGCAAATCGAATTATCTTTGGTGCTTAACCATATTGCCTTGGTAAAAATTTCACCGGACAGACTTCAGTTCCATTGGGTCCCCGCCAGACCATCTCCCCACTGCTGAAACAGGTAACCGGAGATTCGTTTCCAGCCGGACAAATGTGACCTGCCCATTGCGTGCCCAGGCAGAGGCACAGGTCAAGGCCCGAAAGCCGAGGAGGATTTCTCTGCAATGGGAGGAGGTCCTTTTCCTCCAGACACATAATAAGGCTCTCCTCTGGGAACATTTTGGAATGACGTTCGAGCTGTTACCGACGACACCTCCTCTCCTCTGCCTTCCTAACCAGGGCCTTTTCCAATCACATATGCACGGTCTCCCACTAGAGTACCTCCATGGTGCTAGAACCCATATTGCTAAAGGCATGCAGGAAATCGGCATTGATACGCCGTCGGCCTTTAGTGTTTTAGTATAGACACCACAAATATTTTTGTTTCCAAATATTTTATTCATTTTTATTTTAAATTTTTCAACACAAGAGTTAACACAAACATAATAAAGAAAAACATGTTAATTTAAACTGTTTTCCACCTGATGGTATAAGATATCAGGCTCCCCAAAGCAAAACACATGACAGAAAAAGAGGGGAGAAGAAGGAAAACAAAGATCACTACAGAGGTACCTCAGGGTTTGAAGCCCGTACTCATCTCATTAGATATAGGCCCCTGAGGATTGACGGCTCTAAATAGCAAATCTGTTGGTGCTATTTAGCCAGACAGTTCTTATTCTTTTAAACTCCATCCTTCACATGTTCTGTCTTCTGCAACAAGGTTGCAGCAATCCATAAAGCTCTAGACAGCTTATTTATGGAGCCATAATGAGAATTTCTTTATATTCACCTATTCCATGAGTACTTTACAATCATTCATTCAATCATTCTTCCCTCTCTGATCTTACAAAATAATTCAGAATCTTAAACGTCAAAACATTCAACTGATTTTGATGGATTCCTTCTCATGTGGGCATCAAGGAAATGGAGTGGAAATATTGTCCTTCAAATCGGCATCTAATAAATGTCTCCCACCTTTCTATATTACGTCTTAAAATACATTCAATCAGTTATTCATAATCATTGGCAAGACCAATGGAACTTTGAAATATTAAATCAAATTAAACCTATCATCTCTCATTGGAAATCATTCTCATGTAGAAGACAGGACTTGATTTATCGTCTAGGATAGCAACATGA
>BMAW01006446.1:0-25335 GCA_019974015.1 Nephila pilipes | reverse complement strand
ATACTCATGATTTATGTTTTTTTTAAATATATATTTAAAGAAAATATATTTATTTCAGATAAGCATTTATTTAAAATGATTAATAATGTAGAACACACGTTATTCCGAGAATTTATGCAGTTTGGGCAAAGGCCTAGGAGTATAACTCACTTTAGAAAGATTTGCTATATTTCCTTACTTAATCCTCGGATTTAGCTCCAGTCAATATTTTGACGAGAAATGATTTGTCAAAGAGTATATATATATATATATATATATAATTGAATAATATATCAAAGGTTAATACATTTTATAAATATATATGTATATTAATAATATATCATTTGTATTTATAGTGCCTTTTTGCACCTAACCGTGCACCAACTTTTCATTTTAACAACTGTGGTATAATGAGTGTAATGGTGACAAAATGTTTGGAGATATATGTTTCGAATCAACAGAAAACTTTGGAAGTTTGTGACCGTTTCCCTCAGTCCTTTCTCGCAGTCTGTCTGGCAATACATGAATTTCATTACAAATGAAAATCCTTATAAGCTTTTTTGACGGAATTTACTGTTCTACTTCAAAAATTGTAACAACGCCGAAACGTTTCTTTCATTTAATGAACTCTTGCCCTTATTCCACCTTATAAAACATCTTTTATTTATAAGTTTAATGAGGGATGGACCTTTAACTGGTGAAGATATTCATAGCATATAACTGGCTTCTTCAAATGACTTCGAAATTGTCCCACAATTGGAATATCACTTTTTTGAATCTTCAGGTCTTCGAAAGACGATGAAACTAAAAATGAATATACGTCTGGCCTTAATTGTCAAAAGTTAATTAGATTCAGCGTAGAAGTGATTCTCCTGTGCCTACAAGTAAATTTAATTTGATTGGGCCTTACAACAGATTCTACTAGAACTTCTGTTCAAGAATTCATTACGGATTTTTTGCTTTCGGATTGTGTATTATAAAACACATGTAGATAAATGTCATCTTTAACCTAAGCATTAAGTAGCATGTGTGCTTAGAATAAGTGGAAAAAACTGACTGTGAAAAATTCTGAGAAGGGCAGAACTATTTAGAGGGCAACTATAATACTACAAATAATCTTTCATATAGCAAGAGCTTGAGATTCAATAATCGAGAAATGTATTCCTATAGGAGACTAAAGGATAAATTTCAGCCTTTGGTGAGTTGTAGTGTTGTTCGTAGAGGAAGTTCAGTCAAAAGCGTTTAATCCAAGTGCATGAGCAACAATTGATGAACAACTGGTTTCATTTAGAATGAACAATCCATTCTAGCAATGCATGTCTAAAATTCTACAAAATATGGAATCAAATTTTGTGTTCTCTATTATTATGAAATTATTTATGTGTGGAATATTCAACCATGTCTGGGAAGGTTTAAAAATCTACCATTTGAGAAAAATTAAGAAGTTAGAATTGTTTTTAATCTATTTTATGGTATGAAAAGATATAATTCAATGTGTGATTTTTTTTTCTTCATACAGAGTTGAACAAACCTTACTGAAATGGAAAAATAAGGATAAATACATTTCTTTTCCTCCTTAGTGTGTCCAAATTAAAAACGGGGAGGTTTTTTTCATCAATATTTTTGTTCATGGATGACACTATGTGTGCCTTATGCATACCTACAAAAATTAAAAGTGTAATTGTTCAAAGTACAATGCACTCTGAAAAAAATGTTAAATAAATCCGGAAACAATCGGTGACTATAATTCTACGAAAGAAGCAGTGGGTACCGAAGATAAAATGATGATGTTACATTTGTAGAAGGTAAATTTACAGGTAGCAAGTCGTTGATTTTTAAATATTCTGGATATTCTTGATATTTCAGGAGTAAGAGCATTCAAACTGTTTCTGATAGCGCGACCTGATTAGAAACAAAATTTATAGAGAAGATGACACGTTTTTTATTGAAAGTGTAGGTATGTAGTTAGTATAAGATCGTATTTGTCTAAGGGATGAGAAGCTACTTCCAAATGAGTGGTAAAGAAAATAGAAGTATATAAAAATTCTACACTTGAAATATTGGACCACATCGAGCAAACGTAGGAAAAGGGATCGTTACAATCTGTGTAAATCTGACAGTAAATTTCAAAATTCAGGCAAAAAGTGTGGTAAATGCATATGTAAATCATATATGAATCAAATATGTACAAAATGAACTGCTATATTTGCTTTTTAATAAAATTTTTATTATATCGAAAATACAGTCATTAGCAGAAACTATTATCACGGATATGTAAAAAATATAAAATAAAGGAATTTGTATTACATTTTAATTTTGGTTATAACTATTTTTATTATTAAAAGTAACTTATAATTGTAGTGAATTTTTACCTTATATAATTTCACGTTTGAAATCTTTTTGGAAAAAAAAAATTAAATATTTCTTTTATATTTTTTACATTTATTTTTTGTACTTTTTAGGATTAAATATAGATAATCATACTTGAAAATTTGCTATCTATGATGGATAATTTCCTAGAAAAAAAAAAAATCGAAAGCTGCAAATTTTCTTCAAATTAAATTTAGAGCAAAAATAGAAAATGGAAGTATTATTAGTTGTTAAAATTAAATACATCGGATCCCCCTCCCCCCATTCCGACCAGAATATAGAATGTGTATACTTGAAATCTACTTGAAAGCAGAAATGAAATGAGAGCTAATCTACATTTCAAATGTGTGGAACGTAAATTTTTCCCTGTGACATTCGCACTAGCGAGCATAACATTTTTAGGGTATCATCGGAATATATATTTGTGTCATATTTCTATAGAATAAGAAACTTATAGAATGTATTAAAATTATTTTAATTTCAGTATATATATATACGTACATTCAAAAAGGCGTCTTAGCCCATAATATTGAGAAATTAAACTCGTTAAATTGTAATTTTATATTTTTCATGTTGGTTTACTTCGAATTTTTTTCACACGGGTAAACAACCTTTATAAATTCTTCATTTTCTAATCATGCTAATAATCCTGATATGAAGCTTGACATTATACAAAACTGAACAATATCTAAGTTTAGAATTGCTACCATTCCGAATATAATTTATATACTTTTAATGTTGTAAAATGGTTAAATTATACCGATGTGTAATTTTAATCACTTTATGGGAATATACTGTAATACATTTCTCATTAATTTAAGATAAAACATTTTGAAAATGTACTGAAATAATTATTCATTGATGTAAATTTTAAGGAAATGTTGTATTCCATTTTGACTAAACATTAAGATAAATCTTTTTGAATCAAATTATTTCTAGTGATTAAAGTAATTATGCTAAATTCTGTTTAAAAATTCTTTGAAAAATTGTAGCTATGTGGATCTTCGTGACATAGGCAAATATGTCCACATCAAAATATTAAAGCTTCTTTCTACAAACTTTTTTTTGCTTCATTTAAAAAATGGTTTGTAGAAAGAAGCATTAATATTTTGATGTGGATTACTAATTACCCAGATCTAAATATTACAGAAAATGGTCGGTCTTATCTTGTTAGAAAATCGTTTGAAAATGGGAGAGAAGCAGAGTAATTCATTTAAAGCTCTTGAGAGTAACATGTATGTTGAATGTGTTGGTATCGAACTTGAACATTTGAAATTATGCCAAACAAAATGGCTCAATATCTCATTTTAAAAGAAGGTCCCACAAATAATTTTTAATGGAATTGATTTACCCTTATTACTGTGAAAATCTTCAAAAATATGGTTTTTGATTGTATTATTATTTTGTGAAAAATAAAAATAGTAAAAATATATAAATATCTCATATACATGTAATTTCAATACATTAAAAATACGTTCATTTCACACGTAAGTATTTGTTTCTAGTATTTTGTTAAAATAAACATATTTTAATCTTTATATAACTATGTGAACTAGTATTGATTATATTTTCAAGTTAATCATCTAAGAAAATATACTATATGTTTTCAAATACAAAAACAAAACAAAATCGATTTTTATTCAGTTTTATAACCTAAGAATAACACTAGTTTTAAAAAGATTATAAAATGAATGTATGAGCTCCACAAAAAAGCATGAAAAATATATTTCTTGTTATTTATTTCATACCTAGCAAAAAATTTAAAATATTGCTGATTAAGATTGCGCTTTTAATATTTCATTCAATTATGCATAACGAAAGGGGAAAAATAATTATTTATTTTTCAATCATTTATTATCCCAGAAAATAATAAAAAAATCAAAGAGAGACACATGTATAATTCTGTTTACAATGGCTGACAAAAAAAAACGAAAAAAAATTATTTTTTAAGTTGCATATCCTATTTTTCTAAGGCATTTAGCCCATTCTAGCAAAACACAACAAATGAATTTTTCATTTAAAATCTATTGAACATCAAACATAATGCTGGGAACCAAAAAAGAAATATATAATCTCCAAAATGCTCTTAAGTCAGATTTGATTCAGAGCAAGTTTTGAAACCGAAGGAATAAATTATAAAATTAAAATAATTTACGTATTTTTACAACAAACTTAATTTACTCTCGCAAATTTTTTTTTTACTAAAGATATGCAATGGATGTTCTAAATGTGTGATCTCATAATTATTCACTAGTTACATACTGAAATGTATGTATTTCTTAATTATAATGTTTTGTAATTTATCTGTATAATCATCATAAAACTTGTTTTTAAAATTCAAATTAAATGAACAGTATTTTGTTCTTTGTGTAAATTAATTCATTGTTATTTAAATTAAGTTACATATTTAAAAACACAGAAATAATCTAGCATGATCAAAAAATAAAATCATTTCAATGTAGCATACATAAATTGCTTTAAATTCAGATTAAAAATATAAAATAAATTATATTCCGTTATTGATAAACATTGTATCTTTAAGGTGGTTCTAAACAATAAAAGTTGTCATAAAAAGAAGAAATGTTACTAAACTGTTTTACCTATGGTGATTGGAACCAATTTGAAAATTATTTTGCAAAACTCCTAATAAGAAAGGAGTTCAAACTTATACTTTTTTTAAATACATAATTCTCCAATAATTTTATTATACATCTTACAAATGACACAGATAATGATAACGATTAATTTTACTTCGATTGATTGACCAGTTTATAAGATAAATAAATCGTTTAAACAAAATAATTTACATAATAACTTACACGTTTTGAAATGTAAAAGTTATGAGATTGACTTAAGACTTTTTTAAAAAAAAATCTTAAAGAACTGTCATTTAAAATAATAAATCTTTTAGTTGACCAAGATAACTATAGCTATGTGAATAGATTAGTTATTTTCCTTTATTGGTTTTTTATACATGGAAAAGAAAATTTTCGTCATAAATATTGAATTTCTCTATCACCTTTGTTGTGTTTCATAGTAGGAACTTATAAAATATTTTTCTACCTAATAATTTTATTAATCAATCTGTACTTAAGTAACGTTTTACAATAAAATCATTTGTAAGAGCATTATTTCAAGTACACAAAATGATAATGTCTTAAAATGCATATACGAGTAAATATTAATTACTAGGGATTTATTTCCATAAAGAATGGAAGAAATATTATGAAGTTTTGGATGTAGATTTATGGTAATCTCTTAGAATTTTTTAAAATACATTCAAAAGCTTAAAAATATTTTCCAGATTCAAAAGTTAAATAAAAAAAATATCCCCTAAAGTAAAGCTTGTTATTCGCATATTCTCATTGGGCATCCAAATTATCAGCAAATGCATTTGTATTCATAATAAATAAATTAAGATTTTGATGTTTAAAAACAACAGATTAGAATAATTGAAAAAAAAGAAGAAAAAAAATTAAATAGCTCGTTAATGTGATTAACAAATTGTTAATTAAAATTCAAAGAAAATATAGTAAATTTTCTATTTGAATCATTAAGAACGCTCCCAAACAAAGAATTGGCTCGCTCATGCTATTTTCTTACAAAACATGTATTTCTCTTCATTAAATAAGTTTTATTGCTCCCAAGACGGGAATTCAAATATAAATGCTAATAGATAATTATTAAAAAAATTGCTCATAGACATAATGGGCAATTTTTGTTTTGCTGTGCCTCTCCGTAAGATGTTTAATTTAAAATAATTACAGATTGAAGAAAGTATTTGATTTAAAAATAATTACAGTTTAAAGTAAGTAAATGAAATTATGATGGGGTAAGATATATTCATTAATCACATCGGAGCACCCCATTTTATTTAAACTATAATTGGTATCCTAAATTATAAATTTAATATTCATCACATATTAGTATAGTCAGTTTAAAAAATGCTCAGTATATAAGAAATAGATGTTAATATCAATTTAAAAAACAAATATTTGTTTTTAAAGCTATTACCTGCAATAATTTAGCAGATGATAAAATTTAATATATAACATCATACCTTTTTAACCAAATATTCACTTAAATAGCTACAAAATATTCTAGAGATATTTTTAAAAGTAATTTTGAAATATATGGCAGAAAATTATATAAATAAAAAGTTAAATACTTCATTTTAATGTGATATTTTACAAGAAGATAATAGTTGAATAAAATAAGTTTTTAAAAAAACAGCGGTTATAAATTTTATAGTTTTTCATTTTATAGACAGGCGTAAATAGAGAAGATACAGAAAAACCAGATCAACTTTTTTCTAGTGATTTGAGTTAATTATAATTATTCAATCATTATTAACATTTGATACGTAAGATATTTCCCATGTTTGCGAAACATTTGATCAAGGAATTGCATTTATACCGCAAATACTCATTTTCTTAGCATTAGCGCTAATTTCTAGGAGTGCTTTTCAAGTAAGTACCGTTTTTAAATATGGCCGATGCAGTTCTACTGTCACCATTCCAAGCCGGTGTACTGATACCTGTATCTATCGTTTAATATCAAACGACATATCGGAAGCATTCGTACATGTTTATGCTTTTTTGTGCGCATTTAAAAGGCCGCACACATTTGAAAATACCACCAATTATGGAATGCGCAATGTGATTCGATTTCTGCATGTAAATGGCTTGTAAGTAGCCGAAATTCATCATTGGTTTCGTGAAGTGTGTGAAGAAAACACTATGGAGAAAGGAATGGTACGAAAATGGGTGAAAACATTTATAAAATACCGTACTAAATTTTCTGAAGAGGAACGTTGTGGCCTCCTAACTGACACTGCAGAAGATTTAGTGTAGGACGTTTATGCACTTAACAATTTCGACACCTTACAATTACGAAAGGCATTGTACGATTTCTTCTTTTTCTAAGGAGATTCCTCAAGTTTAAAGTGTTTTTCTTTATAAATTGTGGCAGAATACTTTAAATCCCCAGAAATTGTGCTCAGGATGGTTAACGAAACTGCTGACAAAAGGTGCACAAAACTAACCTGAGTCGGCAGTGTTTTGAGTTTCCTTGAGTAGTAGTTATATTGATAACACATGGATCAATAAGTCCCGAGACTGTGCGGTCGTTTTTTTACGATTTCCTCCTTCAAACGCACCAGCAAGTCAATATAATAATCAGTGTTGATCGATTTACCTTTTTCGAGGTAGTCAATGAAAATCACGCCATGCGTATCCCAAAAAACTGACGCCATGACTTTGCCAGCTGACTACTGCGCTTTCGGACGGCTTTCGCCAGCTGTGCGCCACTCAGATGACTGCCGCTTCGACTCTGGAGTGTAGTGATGTATCCATGTTTCGTCCATGGTCACGTAACGACGCAAGAAATCTTTTTTGTTGCGAGTAAATAGCGATAAACAGCTTTCTGAATCATCGACTCGTTGCTGTTTTTGTTCCATCGAAAGCAATCGCGGCACCCACTTGGAAAAAACCTTTTTCATGCTCAATTTTTCATGAAGGATAGTAAATACACTTCCATATGATATCTGTGTCATCTCAGCAATCTCACGGAGCTTCACTTTACGATTTTTCATTATAATTTTTGTCACTTCACTCACATTTTCCGGTGTAACGGCTTCCACAGGTCTACCCGAGCGTTCCGCGTCATTTGTGTCGGTACGACCACGTTTAAACTCGGCAAACCACCGACAAATCGTTGCTTTTGATGGACAAGAGTCCGGGTAACATTTTTCAATCCATTGTTTTGCTTGCACGGTGTTTTTACCCATTAAAAAACAATGTTTTATCAGAACACGAAACTCGTTTTTTTCCATTTTTTAAGCAAACTACAAAACGACTTTACTCCAACCTCGATAACTCAGCTGTTTCTGGTCCGATCGACTTAAAATTTTGACACGTTTCAAGCAAAGGTTAGTACTCTAGAAAGACCTGGTTACTGGTTTACTATGAGCGCCATCTATGGGTTAGTCTCGGAACTTATTGATCCATTAAAGGAGATGAGTTTAAAAGCCAAGTTATCATTGGAGACAAAACATGTTTGATTTATAAGACACTAAAATCTAAAATGTGATCCATAGAATGAAGACATTTAACATCGCATTAAAAGTGATACTAAAGCAAACAATTTCATCACGCAATATCATGTTTGACGTATTTGGAATAGGAAGAAGGAAATTGCTTGTGGAAACTTAGTCTCGGAATAGGCAATAGGTCCCGAAGTATATTGTGACACCATAACACATTCAAATTTCCAATTCAAAACAAAAAGCAGTGCATCTTCAATAAAAGGTTTGTTTTGCTGCAAGACAAGGACCGTTCACACATGGATCGTCGAACCCAAAATCTTATCGTCTCATATGGTTATGAATAACATGATCTCATTAAGTATAGTCCTGATCTGGTGCTTAGTGACTAACACTTGTTACTCTATTTGGTAACAAATTTAGAGAGTTAGCGACACAACGAGGACGTCAAAACGCTCGTTTCAACTGTGGTGAGCTCCCTAAGATATAAATTCTGTCAAGCAGGAATACAAAAGATGGTTGTGTGATATTATGCATGTTTTGATAAAGAAGGTAGTTATATTGAATTGCAGATTAAGATACAGGCTTTCTTTTAAAAATAAAATAGTAGAGATACTGCTCTTGTTTTTTTAAATGTCAAAATTATACTTATAATCTCTCTAACACTATAATGCTCTAACGATGGTTCTTTTTCTCCTTGAAACAAAATGATTTTTAAATCATCACTACAGATTAAAAAACAATTTTTCTTTAAAATGGGGCGTTCTTCGTTTTCAGTAGTTATAATAGCAACAAAGATGTAAAACATGTTATAGAGTAACTCTCAAAGAGCGAAGAAGAAAGGAAATGTGTAGTAAAAATTACTTAAGTGTAATTTATTGAGAAATGTACGAGTAAATTAGGGTGGAGAGAAAACTAAAAGTTAGTCTATATGCGAAATAAATATATTAGTTTATATGCGAAATAGTTGTCATTTATAAGTGCAATAATTTGTCTGAGATTTTAACTTCCCGCAACATAAACTTTAGCTGCCAATTTTTACGTAGGAAAGACTTTTTAAAATTTATAAATTTTTTTTTGCAGCTGTTTGCATGTTTCCCAGGAGAAACCAATCCGAAATTCATCATATAGATGTGATTCCATCAATAAAGCCTGCTTTGCGTTTAAATATTTATGATAACTTTAACATATAAATTCCAGATAATGTCTTTTAGATTCGTATTCATTTATCGAAGTTCTAGATTATATTCTTGATCTTACGATTATATCTCTTAGGTTGTTGTCATACGTTGCAGTTGATATTTCATGAAATAGTTTATTGCAGCGATCTACTGATTATGAATGTCATGGAATCGGAAAATATCAATTTCAGAGATTTTTATATCAAAGATCACCGCATCATATTCATTATCAAATATATGAAAGTTTACTTAGTAAGTGTTATTGAATTTCAGTCAATTAGGTTTAGGTAGCTGTTTGATGTTACGGTGCACAGTATGTTACTTCATTCGCATTTAGACTGCTGTCAACAGTGTCTAATGGTGCTGTCTGAAGATTATAGTTCCAATCTATAAGGCTCGGCAACCAAACTACGATTTTCATTCCCTAATGAGACCATTATCTAAGTCTCTCACGTGTTAGAACAATCGTATCTTATATTTTAAAACAAAATCGTGTTATTTGTCATCTGTAAACTTCATTGAAACAATCATTGTATTTCGCGTTCACATAGAATCTACAAGATGTAGATTCTATTTGAGCATGAAAGTATTCGTATACTTGGAACGTATTTGTATATTTGGTAGTTAGGGACTGCAAAAGTTAAGACGGATGTCTACAAATGCGCAATTTCTTGAAATTTTAGACATTTCTATACCAGTCAATCATTTTTATTTGTAAATTTTCAAGAATAAAGCAAGATTTTTCTACATGGTTGAATTATCACATTATATATATATATATACAATGGTGGCTAAAATTGTAGAAACATATTGACATTTTTATGCTTTTCAATTTCGTATGCTTATAGAAAACGTTTTGTTTCACAAAATGCGAAGTCGTTGACATAATTTTAAAGATAATTTAATACGGAATTAAATACAAAAAAAGTGTCAATTGTTTGCGAAGAGTTAAGATGCAATATTTATCAATATACATTAGATACTAACGATTGGAGTGGTTTATCAGTACTTGGTAGGGTAGCTTTTATATTTTATTACGGTATCACATCGATATTTCATTGAGCTGACAATAGTTTTAAGCTTTTCCTTCGTAATAAAATAATGCCAGGAAACAATTATAGCCTCCATTAGTTTTCTTGTATTAGATAGATGTCTCTTTCGGACGAGAGTTTACAAACGGTTCTACAAGTTTTCGAAAGGATTGAGGTCAAGACAGTTTCCTGGTCAGGACCCCAATTTAATGCTCTTTGTACGAAACCTTTCTTTCGATAATTTATATATTCGGCAGGAAGCAGAATACTACTGAAAAATAAATGAAATGATGTTGGGAAAGAGATCCCTGATAGAAGTGTCTCATCGATAACATGAAGGCGACCAATACGTCTGCTAACATGCATGACCAAATCATAACAGGAAACTGGTTTTTCACAGTTGCCTGAATGCAATCAGCTGGAAGCTGCTTTTCTCCTGTTCTTACGTTATTTTCACCCATCACTACTGAATAACAATATCATAGTTTAATTAATCCATATAACTTGTGATCGCTAATCATACGTCCATATAATGGGTTCTTTTCCCCACTGTATTCCTTTCTGTGCTGTGTAAATTCAGATAAGTCTTTTTTCGTGGAATTCTACCTCTTAGATAAAACATCTCTTAATCTTCTCCTGATTGTTTGTGAACTGACAGAAATTCAGAATCATTCAGTTCAACTTTGACGGTAGTTGATGTCCTTATTCTATCTTAAATATATAGTCTTTCTTTCCTTCTGTCATCAATAGATATAGATCAACTTTTCAGGTCTACCTTGCTTCATTTTTTATTAAATGTGTCTCCTGATATTACAAAGAAAACTTTCAGACTACAGTTATAGTTACTGATCTACTCACCTTTTTTGCAATTTCAGCATAGGAAAGACCACTTTTTAGTAACACAATAAATATACATCTCTTAATAGATGCCAATCTACTCTTTCATTTGATGTCACTGCTTCTAGACTAAATATTAAAGTTTTTTGGAACAATTCCTACTTCTTATTTGATTATATATAAAAAAATCTTTCATCTACGGAACAAAGCGAAATAATGATTTGTTCCAACTGTAAATATGATGTTAGATTCTGCTGCCAGTGATTCGTTCCCAGTTTCTTTTGATTGGTTCCCCAAACGAGAACAGTGATTGGCCAGGAAAGGTAAACGTTACAAACCACTTCATAACTGTGTGTGTTTTTATGTTTAGATTAAAATATGTAGAACTTTTGTTTTTGTATTGCAAATATTTAATTTTTTTTCCTTTTGTATTTAGTTCAGTATTAATTTTTTTTAGAAATATATATACGACTTTGAATTTTGTGAAACGTAACATTTTCTATACAAAAACAAAGTTAAAAAACATAAAAATTCCCAAACGGTTCCACAATTTTGCCCACCAATGTACATATATATATATATATATATATATATATATATTGTATATCTTCAGTGTATAAGTGAGTGTGTTGACACTCAAAAGTTTGTGTATCACGGGGTGATTGAAGTGTTAAAGGTAATCCACTCTAATCATCAAGGTTACGTGACAGGATTTCAGAGGAATAAAGAAACTATTGTTATTATTTAAAAAATATTTGATGTTTAAAATGTTATGTTATAAAATATAAAAAATGTAAAATATAAAAATGTTTGATCTCATATAAAGTTTAAAAATAATTTAAATGTGTGTATGCAAGCTAAGTTAATAACTAAGTGAGCTAAAGTAAGAAGAGTAAATAACAATCAAGGTATTGTTAGTTAAAATTTGATTGTTAAGGAAAAGTTTGAGAAGGATAAGTAATAAACTAAGTTATAAGTGAAATGTGAAAGTAGTAGTTTTGTGAAAAAATGATAAGTAAATATAATTAAAGTTAAATGTATGTGATAAAAAGGTGAAAGTATTTGTATAATATATGAATTGTATAGAACTTGATTTAACACATTAAATCACAATATATAAGCTATTTCTATTGCTAATATTGCACTAAAAATTTCATGAATGCTGACAACTTGAAATGTATAAGTTACAATTTGACTTCATCTTTTGTGTGTGTAGTTAAAATTAATGTAAAGTAATAAGATTGAGAGAGAGAGAGCGTAAAATTATTGGCTTTCTTGAAATCAAATGTAGCAATGCTTTTGATTTTAAATATTTTTTAATTATTCATGACTATTAAATTCTACAGGATATAAGGTGATTTAGAAAAATAAATAGAATAAATACCACATATTTGTGTCATACGTTATCATATTTTTTATTTGTTTATGAACAAAACTTCAGTAGTCTCGTATATTCTAGTGTTTTAACATAATTGAAATATTTTTCATAATTATAAATCTTAATTGTGATAAAAAAAAACGTTTGATTCTAACTTTACGTCAATATCGGCAATTTTTACCTGAACAGATGAAGCAGATACTGTACTCTATTAACTCTCTCACCACGTAAACATAAAAACTCAGAACCCAACCAGAATTAACACCCATTATCGCCTCCTTACGACGTAACTTCAGCGTAACCAGTGAATGAACATGGAATTTGAATAAATATTGAAGGAAAAACCTCGATATTTTGAACTATCGGCAACCACGAGATAAAGATACAAATCAAATAAAACAATAAAACATTTAATTTTATCATTTTGATTTCCAAAGAATAACGAATCAGCCTCGTAAGAAATTGAAACATTTTTTATAATCGTAACAAAATTTATACATAATGGATTTTGTTCCAAGTATATCCTTTTTTTAAATAAAAATAAATTACTCGAAATATTAAATTAAAAATTAAAAAAGAATATTTAATTTTATTATCATAGATATGCTAGAATAGAATAGTATCTTAAAATATAACATGCATTTCTGTAAACTTTTTCTGGAGAAAGCTTAGTTTATATTTGATGTATATCCAGTAATATATTTCGAATAATTTTATTAAAGATTGCATTATGGCCTTTTAAATTATTTGTTTTAAATTTTTCTCTAAATTCCTCTGTAAAGTTTTATTCATGATTAAATTAGAAAATAGTCAATTGAAAAATCCCCGGCCTGACACATAGATGGCGCTACTACAATTAAATCCATATTTTTTTTAGTTAGCCCTAACCCTCAAAAGATGCGTGTATATATTTGACAGCTGTCGGATCATTAGTTTGTAAATTATAGCATTTTGAGTGAAGAAACTTTTGTTATTGTCAAAAAAATGGATGAAAAGGAATTTCGCGTGTTGATAAAATATTGCATTTTGAAGGGAAAAAATACAGTTGAAGCAAAAACTTGGCTTGATGCCGAGTTTCCGGACACTGACCCAGGAAAATCAACCATCAAGGATTGGTATGTTAAGTTTAGACGTGGTGAAAGGAGCACCGAAGACGGTGAACGCCCAAAAGAGGTTGTTACCGACGAAAACACTAAAAAAATCCACAAAATGATTTTGAATGACCGTAAATTGAAATTGAATGAAATATCAGACACTCTAAAGATATCAACTGAACGTGTACATCATATCATTCACGAATATTTGGGTATGAGAAAGCTCTGTGCAAAGTGGGTGCCGCGTGAGCTCACTTTTGACCAAAATCAACGACGAGTTGATGATTCGGAGCAGTGTTTGAAGATGATCAAGCGTAATAAACCCGAGTTTTGGCGTCGATATGTGACAATGGATGAAACATGGCTCCATCTTTTCACTCCGAAGTCCAATCGACAGTCATCCGAGTGGACTGCACACGATGAACCCGCTCCAAAGCGTGGGAAAACGCAACAGTCGGCTGGCAAGGTTATGGCCTCTGTATTTTGGGATGCGCATGGAATAATTTTCATTGACTACCTTGAAAAAGGAAAGACCATCAACAGCGACTATTACATAGCGTTATTGGACCGTTCGAAGTAAGAAATCGCCGAAAAACGGCCGCATTTGAAGAAAAAGAAAGCGTTGCTTCACCAAGACAATGCACCGTGTCACAAGTCAGTGAAAACGATGGCAAAAATCCATGAATTGGGCTTCGAATTGCTTCTTCATCCAGCGTATTCTCCAGATCTGGCCCCCAGCGACTATTGCCTGTTCTCAGATCTCAAAAGAATGCTTCGCTGGGAAGAAATTTTCGTCGAATGAAGAGGTGATCGCTGAAACTGTAGCCTATTTTGAAGCAAAGGACAAATCGTACTACAAAAATGGTATCGAAAAGTTGGAGGGTAGCTATAATCAGTGTATCATCCTTGAAGGGGGTTATGCTGCATAAAAAGAAGTAATTTTGCCAAAAAAATGTGTTTTACTATTTTAGGCCGGTGACTTTTCAATTGACCTGCTAGTATTATGAATTGATTTTCTGCAACATTTTTTTTTTTTATTTCATGTTTATATAATTATAAATAAGACTTTCAATAATTTGAATGACAGCAATTTTCAAAATCGAGACGTAATAACTTTAATCTTATGGTTGATATTTATTCATTTTATTATTCATCCCGAGAAAATATTAAGTACAAAGTAGTATTTGTATCAAATGTTAAGATATTCGTTAATAATAAGAAGTGTGCTTGTTTTATAAAACACTAATTATTGAAAAAAAATTTCATTTATTTTTATTTTTTTGTTTTTAAATCGTACACATTATATGAACTGTTTCAATTTTAATAAACTTCAAATAATAAAAATTATAGGCAATCGATATCTTATATGAATGGATGAAATTAAAATATATTCAGGAATGGTTGATTGAAATTTTTATGCAAAGAAAATGGCAAAAAATATTTATTTGCTATACAAATGAAAGAATCTTTGATCTTTCTTTTCCAACTCTTTCAGAATACAAAAACAAGTGCTTTAAATAAATTTAATGAAAAGATTTAGTTTCTTTTTTATACTTCTTAACTTTCAACTGACTCGAGGATTTGAGCTCTCTGATTAATTTAAATAATTGATTCGACTTTGCTTGCATCATTTCTCTGATTTAAATCAACTTCTTTGTAATTTAATCAATCGTAATGCTAGTAAATAAATTGAATTTTTAATTAAAATTTGATTCTGCTTTTGTGCACGTCGTTGTTATTTCTAAAACAGACCACAAACTTAGAAACTGATTTTGACAGCTCACATGCAAATTAAAAAAATGAGGAAAATCACAGAAAAGGAAAAAAAAATCTTATTTTGAACAGCTTTATACTTTAATATTTTTAATGATGATTAAAATAATTAAAAAAAGTTTGTGATCAAAAATTACAGCCTTGAAGAACTATAACATATTTTATTTGAAGTACACACACACACACAAACACACACACACACACACACACACACACACATCATATATATATATATATATGATATATATATATATATCTATATATATAACAAAACTGTTTCTTCACTTGGGGTAGGTGGTTTGGTATTAACGTCAAACTGATTTTTGACTCATTTTTATGCTATTGCAAGTAATTTTATGATTTGAAATAAAGCATTCATAGATTTAATGTGGATAAATATTTTTTTCTAAATTTTATTGGTAATTATTATGTAATTTTCTAAATTTTTTTCCATATCAATGTTTTCATGTAGGTAATATTAATATACATAACGTTTAATGCTTAGAAAATGCTGAGATTTCCTCTTATGTTTCTTTTAATTTTCATCTTTTGGTTTTTCTTTAATTTTATTTCGAATTAAGCTTTAATAATTTTCTTTAATTTATATTTCAGTTTTTTTAACCATTTTAATAACATTCTTTGTTGTTGGGGGTAGTGATGCATATAATTCTAGAATAACCCTTCTTAACACTCTGAAGTCTGTTACAACATTCAAAATATAATTCTCCATATTTATATATTCAAAAAAATAATTATTTACTTGCCAAAGAAAATAATTAGTGAAAAGAATATAAAAAGAAAATTGTAGCCTTTTTTTTACTACAACGGCGATAAATGACCGTGTACTATTCGTAAGAGGTTAAAATTAAATGTTATGAAAAGTTTTAAGATGCTAATTGAAAGACGTGACAAGCGTATCGTCCAAAACACGTGTGATAAAAGGTTGGAGAACATTCAGTTCATTTTAGTCTATGTCTGAGAAGAAAGTCATGATTTTATCATTGACTCATCGGGCTCTGCTTGTGAAGCTTTATTACAAGAATGGAAATTTAGTGTTAATTGCATTTAAGATTTTTCTAGTAATAAATTATCTGAAAAACATGCCTGTCCGATGAGTGTATTGGGTCTGAAAAAATTATGATAGTTTCGAAAAGACGGGTTTGTTTGACGAGAAATATTGCAGAGGGAGAAAATGCAATTGCTTTGACGTCAGTAGATGAGGCTACAGCATCGGAAGAAGCATCATCAAGAAGTGCTTCGGAAACGTGCAGTACTAGGGGAATCACCCGAATTATAGACATGTCCATGACCATGGTTTGTCATATTTCGCCAAACATCCGGCAATGTTATCCATTCAAAATAACGCATGTTCAGAGGTTGTTTCTTGCTGATTTTCAAGAAAGAGAAGAGAGTTCGCATTACAATTACATGCTCGAATTAAAGAGGACAATGCATGATCATGGAATATTTTATGGAAAGACAAAGCAACAGTTGATCTACAAAGCTCTGTCAATGCTCAAAAATGCGGAATATGGGCAAGAGAAAATCCGTTCCTCAGGCAATCATTGCCTCTTCATGCTCAAAATGGAATTGAGTTGTGAGAGTTTATGACTGATATTTTCACTGATTCTTGCTTTTTCAGGAAGGTTAGTCCTTCGGGTCCTGTCATCTGTACAGTCACTTGAATCTCTTTTGCTAAAACAGCTCATTCCAGGTCTACAACAGCGCTGATAGGATAGCAAATTTTTTTAGAAAGATGGATCCCCTCCGTTTATTTCAAATTAATTGAAACAACTTCTTAACGTACAATTTTGGAAAGGAGAGAATTATCAATCCTCATTTCCCAATTACTTGAACACTTTGATTACAACTAGTTAACTGAAAAATGTTGTATACAGGGCTCCAATTCATAACGTAGCTGAATTGAAAGCATACAACACGCAATAACATCACCACTGAAACACTGCCATCTGAATTGGAACAGACTGTTTTGCGCTTTCTACTTGTGCCAGAAAATAGTGGACAGCATATTATTAAGCAAGTCATAGCAGTTTATTCATTACTTTTGCTTTTGGATTATAGACAATTAGAAACCGATTTTTTTCTTATCCTATTTTGGCAACACATAGTTAAGGTGGATAGCATTTGCACAAAGAGGGAAACAGCAACACGTACCATCTATTAATTAGCGACTTATAAATAAGATATCATATTCTATCGGAACACTTTTGAAATATTTTTTTCTTTCACAAAAATAAACTCCCATTGTTTCACGTATACGCAGACAAAATATCTAGTCATTCAGGACATATCAGGCCATAATATATATATATATATATATATTAAAGTGTGTGTGTGTGTGTGTGTGTGTGTGTGTGTGTGTGTGTGTGTGTGTGTGTGTGTGTAATATTTATATATGAGAGAGCAAATGTGAAGAAATAAAAAAAAAAATAAAATTTTAAGAAAAGGTGAAATTTGAAAAAACTTTTGAAATTTTTTTTTGAAAAAGGAAAACAATGAGGATAAATGGAAAATAATACAATGAATATTGCAACATTATTTAGACTGTTTTTTTAGCTGAGTTATTTTAAATTATAGTCCTAAGTACCTCAGTCAACAAAATAAATTATTAAAAAGTGGTCATACCACCAAACTTTTAATGTGAGAAAATCTAAATTCAAATACCAAAAAAATTGAAAAGAATAATGCACAATAAACGAAAAAAAAATCTTTGAAAACCAAACGCAAATAATCAAAAACTAAAAATTTAAGAAAAAAATCAAAAATTTCCAAATGAAACACTCCACGTGTATTAATATTACATATAGTATTACAAAGACAGTCAGAAAAATTATGCATAATATATATATTCTACAATCAATAACAACATCGCTCCAAAAAGAAATTGTCAGATTTAGATAAAAATTGCTAGATGTACAGAACATACATAAAATAAAATGATTAAAATTTCACAACGATTGAATGATTTAATTTGGAGTTTCGCAGCTGCAAGCGGAGGAAATCCATAGGCTTCAGACCCCTCTATCCTGGATGCAAACTGTCACACGGCGTGGCATACACTGATCAGGGTACCTAATGGTGTCCAGCGGAATTTCTCGCCTAATTGTTTCCAACTGTTGGGGTAAATCGCCAACATTCCGGGATGGTTGCAATCGCCTTTCCATAACATCCCAAATGTAATTGATCGGAGAGAGATTAGGCGACCAAAATGGCCAAGAAAGAGTAGGTAAAGCTTTCAGACAATTCACAGCAACACGTGCCGTGTACTGTCAAGCATTATCTCGTTGAAAAGAAAGTTTTGGGTGTCTTAAAATAAACTGTAACAAAATTGGTTGTAGAATGCCGTCTAAGTACCACTCCACTGTGTCGGGAATGACTACCAAAGAAGTCCGGCTATCAAAGGAAATGACACTCCAGATTTTAACTCCTTATTGTAGGCGTGTGTGGCGTGTTATAATAAGGGTAAGATTCCCACTCTGTCCTAGACGTCTCCAAACACGTCTATGGTTATCGTAAGGGCACAGTTGGAAACGGAACTCGACATAAAGTCTATACGTCCCCATTCAGAACAGTTCTAAGTTGATCAAGCTCGACACCTCTCTAAATGTAATTGATATGTTCAGGTGTGAGAGGTAAGCAACATAACTGTCCTCCCGTGGGTAAATTCCGAACTCTATATCGCCAAGGATCAAGTTCTATACAAGTGTGCAGGGCAAACGGTGGATAGCAGATAACAACAAATCTGGAGCTGTAACAGGTGCCATAAGAATCGCTCTGTCTTCCCGTTCTATTGACCACTACCGTTTTGACGATGAGATCTACCGTTACTGATCCACTCTGGCCAGCATTGTCTAATCGCCGCATCACCAAATGTCAAACGATTAATTGATTCTTCCAACCAGCCTCATTCATTTCGATAGTACGACTTCTTTGAAACTCTGACATTTGTTCGTAATGTGCACGAAATTTTCAACGAAGGATTATTACAGTCGACGTAACAGATCCACAAAAGAAGAGCAACCAAAAATTTTTACCATCTGATTGAAAATTGCTCTTTATATACACCTGCTGAATCGCAGTTATAATTCGCTTGAGCTCCGCTATTCATTCATTAGACACCAAATTTTACTCATTTACATGTTGCACACACACACATATACATATATATATATATATGTGTGTGTGTGTGCGTATTTTATATTTTTTTTAAAATCACATAAAACAATTCAGGAAGTAAAAGTCAAAAATATATGTAAGCTAATTTGAATTCTTATTTCTGTCTTTAGAAAAAAAAATCGTGGTTAAACATGTTTTTTTATGGACCTAAACATTTCGTCTCTCGAAATTACTAAATCACTAAGTGATTAATTCTAAAAAGTCAATTGAAGTAGAGCACACTAGCAAAGTCAAACTATATACTAAAAACTAAATTGTAATTAAAGGTCTATTCTAATTTTTACTTGACCAGTTAAAAAATATTTTCCTTGTCAAATATATTTTTAATTTTAAAACTCCGAGAAATGTAAATTATTGGTATTAAGATTGTTTACTTCATGTAATATACGTACTTACATCATATCGCAAATGTGTAAAATAGCACTTATTGGAGTATTTCTAAATTGGCACCACAAATATGACAAATTCCTTTAACATTTAAAAAGGGATAGCTTATATTAAGAAGTTCTGAGAAAAATTTCCAAGTTATCAAAGAATCGATTGTTAAATTTAAAAATTGAAATTCTGTATAAATTAACTACATTTGTTTTCAAGTATAGTATCGTTGATGTCAACAGCTTTTGATTGTAATATGTATTATTTTTATGAAAGAAGTTTTTTTTAAGAAAAATCATCTTAGAATTTAGAGAATTATAAGTGAGTTATCAGAATAATAATTAATATTATTCATGCACTTAAGATTTCAAATAAAATGATCATGAATGTATTTAATAAACTTTAAATGATTTGTGAAAGATAAAATGAATACATAAATTTTCTCACGTTTGAAAATTTTTTTAAGTAAAAGGTTTTATTTTAATTTTTTGTAAAGATCTATTATTCATTAGAATGTAATTTACAATAACATTTCTATACATAAATATGTTTTTATTACTATTACAAAATGGAACTTTATTAAATAGAAATCTGAAAGAATATTAATTTCTTTTTTTTTTTATATATAAAGATTATTTATTTTTATTTGTTTGAATTAACTTTAAATATGTAGGATTGAAAGACACCTTAGAGTCATCTTCTGAATTCTTATTATAATTAAAAAGGATTTTATCGGCTTTATTTATTAAAATAAAGAAACTAAAATCTTCTGTATAATTTTTTTTTAAGAAAAACTAAATATACCAAAATAAATAAATTACAATGCACCAAGAAATAGTTGCCTGATTGTAATGAAATTTCGTATGCAAAGATATTTGAACAGAACATGCAACTGATTAAAATTCGGTGTCTTATGAATAAAATACAGCAGCTGTAGCGCATTGGAACTGCGCACTCTGCAGGTGTATATAAGAAGCGATTATCAAACTGGTGGTCAAATGTTTTGTTACATTGCGATTCAGGATACCTTTCAACGATTGAAAAAATCCCTCACCACAGGATTAGAGTTCATTACGGGAAACTGTCAGATTTTGAAAGAGGTCGTATCATTGGATTAAAAATGGCAAGTGAGATAATCGCTCGCAAATGGTTAGCAACAATGCGGTGGTTAGAAGATACTGACAACAATGAGTAGGCATTGGCGTCATGATGGTAGTGGTCGACTTAGGGCCACAGCAGATCAAGAGGTCAGAATGATTGTCAGATCAGCTGTCACTGCACCTGAATCATCGTTATCAACCATTAAACGTGCGATCCGCACACGAATGCCCTCAATGACCATTCACTGTCAGCTGAGGGAGCGTAATCTACGCTCGTACAGACCGCTACGCCACCTACTACTCATGTCTGCACAGTGTAGTTCCAGATTACAGTGATGCTTGACTTTGAAAGAAGCTGACTGGAGACGTATAGTATTTAGTGACGAATCCTGCTTCCAACTGTGTCCTGATGATCATCGAAGACGTGTATGAAGACGCCCAGGGCAGCGTTTCGATCCTGCTTTCATTATTACTCAGGCCCTCGACCAGGAGTTTTGGTCTGAGGTGCTATTTCGCTTGATAGCGGGACCCTTTGGTTGTCATTAAAGGCATGAGCATACAGCACATACAGCACATGAGCATACAGCACATACAGCACAGCAGGAAGTCGAGGACATTCTGAGACCTGTTTTGCTACCGTTCCTTTCGCAATAACCTGGCCTTATTTTTCACAATATAAGGCGAGACCACATACGGCACGTGTTGCTATGAACTGTCTTATAGCTTGTCAAACACTCCCTTCACAAACCAGATCTTTCTCCAATCGAGCATGTCTGGGATATGATGCGAAGGCGACTGCATCTACCAGGGAATGTTGATGACCTATTCCTGCAATTGGAGCAAATTTTGCAAGAAATACTACTGAAAACCATCACGGAGATTTATCACTCTATGATACGTCGTGTGGTAGCTTGCTTCCAGTATAAAAGTGGGGCAACAACTTATTGAGCTCTTTACTTTGTAACTATTTAATTCTGAAATAAAACATTTAGTTTTTCTGAAATTATAATCATTTTCTATTCTATACATAATTTTCCTTTCCACCAAATTTTGCCTCCATCGGAAACTCCTTCTTGGTGCGTAGTTTTTTATTTTTGTTATGGAGTCTATTTTGATGTAATTGTTAGTAGCTGAATAACCAATCGCCCTACCATATATGCATTTTTCGAATCCACAAAGTTTCCAAAACCATGACTATATATTTAGATAGCGCTTTTTCATCTCGTTCAAGCTATATATCTACGAAATGAAATAAGAAAATGAGCAATACTAAGAGAAACCACAAGTTCTAGATGATACACTATACCAATGAACAATTCTAAGCAAAATGCTTTCAAACCATTCCTCAAGAAATGATATATCGCCTGATCGATTTCCCTACTACTTCAAAAACCAGTGAGTTAAAAAAAACAATCTTCAAGCAACAGACATGATATAGCGACCAATGGGCTTTCTTTATAACGTTAATATTTCAAACTATCATTTATTACCTTTCTGACAATCATATATGATTTTACAATCCAAAGTTTTTCTCCGATTGAAGACAGTATTATAAAGGTTTCAGAGTTGATTACCAAGTTGTTCTTCTATTGAAGACAGTATTACATAAGTTTCAGCGTGATTATAATTTATATTTGCATTGAATCTATCAACGCTATAGTAAGCCTGGTAATTACCTGCAGAAAAAATGGTTTCAAAATGGCTGATATATCTTTTCATTCGGCATACATCTTAACTCTTAAATTCCCATCTCTATCTTAAAAAAGGCATCGACAGATAATAGAAAATTTCCATCAACCAAATATTTTCTTTGAAAGAAAGGCATCAATACCGTTTCTGATTTTTTTTTTCATTTCTGACAGAGAAAGTTTTAAGAATTTAGAAACAGAATTATATGTTGTGTGTATATGTGCAATTATTTATTTACAATGCGTAAAACTCATATATCTATACTTAAAACTTTATCTTAAGTGGTATATCTGGATGCATAATAAAGGCTTGTATCTTCCGACAGATTTACGTACTCAATTCAAGAAATCTCCTCTTAAACTCTATATTATTCATATCGTAACAAATATTAATTGAAAGCCTGAATTCGGTACTCTTTCAGAGACAATCTGGGCCTTTTAATCATTTAGAGATTAGCATTTGCTTTAAAGATTAACCTACTGTGTTTCTCTAAATATGAAGCCATGACTACGGCTGAGACATTTGTCTTCTTTCAATCTATTAGTAACTGAAACTGACTACTGTATGGATTTTATCATCAAACTAAGATGAACAGAAAAATCAGTCAAAAATAAAATTTTCAAATCTGATAAGCCCAGGATATTACGAGCAGGTTTCGCCAATCCTATTCCATTAAAACATACCATTAATTCGAGGTTTAGGATGCTTATCGACTTCAGTGGTGCTTCTTTAAATTTACCCATTTAAATATAATTTTTAGTCCATTTTAATTAACCAATCGTACAAAAAATACAAAGAGAGTATACCTTTTTTTCCAAAATTTACAAAAATAAGAAATTCAGAAATTGCTACAATTCTTTCTTAATATCGATAATTCTATACTGGCCAACAAGGACTCTTCTACAGCTATTTATTAAACTTCTCCGGAAATTAATCTGGAAGCATTTCGTCCCAAGGAATTTACTCTTTCATTTTTTCTCATAGCAGAAGTTGAGCAATAAAGTAGATTAGATTAACATACCAATAGCATCAAGTATTTGTTACACAAGTCATAAAAGCTTAATATATTTTAGCTATTTTAGAATCAGAAGTTAAGATTTTAAAAATAATATTACATTTGAGGTTCGCATTACTAACATCCCTCAGCGTACCTAAAAGACAAGTAATATAAGAAGGTTAAGAACCATATTCACACGGAAAATTACTTACTTATTCTCAAAGATTGAAGCAAGCTCTTAAAATGATCATCGGGCGGTTTGAATAAAATGTTTTTCTTCATCAACATTACGTATAACTGCAAGCCAGTTATTAACAAAAGAACGATGTCTTAATTAATGCAACATGTCATATAACTATTGAGGGGAACATATAACAATGTCATATTCATATAACATGTCATATTCATATAACATGTTATATTCATATAACATGTTATATTCATATAACATGTCATATTCATATAACATGTCATATGTATATAACATGTCATATAACTATTGATGCGTCTAAGACAAAAGAATTAGATGTAACTCCAAATACGACCCCAGAGTACTTATAAATATCTCCTTTATTACTAGGACAGAAAAAAAGAAGATAATCCTTATGATGTGGCACAATCTCAACTAGAAGAAAAGATTTTTCTATAGCTGCACTTAAGCTGATGGGGAACATTCTGAACCTATCTAGAATATCAGGCAGCTAATCTATTGAGTTGATTGAAATCTTGTTAATAAATATTTCTTTAAGGAAGAATTTTTTTTTACCACAAGCATCAAAAGAAGCTGGTCTTTGTGGTTTCTGCTATTTTTAAGATCATTTTGATGTGGAAGATAATGTACATTTTTTTTTATTAATTTCTACTTGGAACGTTTTCTCTATAATTTTTATTTTCCTTCCATTGAATATTTTCTAATATTTTTTTTCAGATAAATTTCTTTCACCCCTCAATATAGTCTTCATGTCGTTTTAAATCTAGCTGCAGAATCAGGTATCATTTATGGGCATATGTATTGAAATCCTTAGATTTCAGATAAAATCATCAGATTAAATTTAGAAAGGAATGAAACAAAGAGAGAAATTCTTAGATCAACCAAAATTTTCTTCAATTTAAGTTTCTAGCTCAGTTTATCAGGAATTATTATTTGAAAACATTCTAGAAAATTTGGAATTCCTTGCTGAGTAGTAAAATTTTGATTTACGTTTAAGATAATTATGTCTGGATACTGGCTAAGTTTCAAAATCTACTCAGATTTGATAACAGACGGAGTACTTTCGACAAAATATTAAGT